>BPTQ01000001.1:319279520-319395590 GCA_019973895.1 Chrysanthemum seticuspe | reverse complement strand
CGTGAGGCTTGGTCATGTCGTCACGCCACGCATCACGCTATTTATAACCTTGTGTTGTGTATAGACTATAGATTAACCAAATACCATTTTAGTTGGCTTAGTTTTACTTTCATGTTAGGCGATAATTTTGAATACGCACTACTACACAAAAAAACACATTAAGTACGGTTTTTAAGGGCTTTTGGTACAGTTTTAAACCATACTAGATAGTAGCGTACCAATTTTTGGTACGGTTGTAAACCGTAGCAAAAAACAATTTTTTAGTATGGTTTTCTAAACAACCGCAACAAATTGTTTCTGTCAAAATCATTTCTATTTTGTTTTTTTGATACGGTTTTGTTATAAACCGCACCGAAATTCTTTTGTTTTTTTTTAAAAAAATTGATTTTTATTTTGTTTTACAGCTGTGTAATCGAAGCATCCAACTAGAACCATTCACAAGTCACAGCAAACCAAACAATGCCATTTAACAACAAATCTAGACAATATTAACAAGCTTAACATGTAATACATAAATCAACAAACACAACAATCTAAAGAGAAATGAAGTGTATATATTAAACAACAATGTTATATATAACTATGATACTAAATAATAATCTTCATTATAATAACTATAAATAGTCTCATGTATCTAGAGGAGCAACCGATAAGTTAGTTGTCATAAAAAAAGAGTTATAAAAATTTTAACTGCTATATTTCACATACAAGAGAAATATATATGACAACTAATTATCTTTAAACAATTACAAAAATGTCTATTTTACATGGAGAATTTGCTATTTGAGTTCGCCAAACCGATAAGTTGCAACATGTGTTTGTAGCTTACTACAATATAGAGACAATTGCATCCCGCCATAAATCAACTAAATTCATAAAGGGGTATAAAACGAGTCAAATTAAGTCGAACTTTGGCAGGGCTTATGTCAACTCGATGTTGTTATGTTTGGCTTTCACGAGGCAAACTCGATGTGTTTATGATAGTGTGTTTTCTTAAACCAACTAAAACAAAAACTTAAGATAAAGTTCTAATTCAGCTCGAGCTCGGGTTGAAAAGCTCGATACATCCATAACTAAGTATTTACTTTTAGTGTATTTTTAAATAAGCATGTAAAAGCTCGACAATTACTCAAATCGAGTATATATATATAAGCTCAAGTTCGGCTCGATAAACATTCCGGGTTAACTTTCTGGTCTCGAGCTCGAGACTCGATGAATTTCGGCTTAAACAGGCTCGTGTTACTCGACAAAAGCTCGACTCGCTTACACCCTACATTCAAATAATTAAGTATTTACATTCCCTACTTATTTTAAAAGAAACTTGTAGCCATGGGCGTGCTACCTACGTCTGTTTTTGTCCTATTAAAACAAACTTTTCTAATAGATAATTGTAAGTATGGGTGGTTTGATGACTAAAGTGCTAAACCTCATTTGTCATAAACGGCAGGTCTCATGTTCGAGTCATTCGACTTCCACATGCTTCTTTTTCTCAATTAATTACTATTTTGCCTTCCTAGGAAACATCTTACCATCTATAGTTTTTATGAATTACAACTATTTGATATCAACACAAATAAATATCGAAAAAACGTGTAGGTGTAAATCTAACGCGACGCGCAAATATACATACCGGTGTACATTAATTTTCAATCGTTAACATATATTTCACCAACATTTTTATATCCTTGGAACATGTTATATATTTTTTCTTATAAAACATCAAACATATGTGCTAAATTGTTACTTTTTTCCTTAGTGTGTAACTAAATACTTGATAGAATTAATAAAACACGGTCATAAACGAAAGAGAAAGCTAAAAAGTTAGTAAGTTCAAACACGAGGTTTATGAAGGTAAAAAAAAAGAAAAAAAAATACATTAGTCGATCAGTTACACCACGTAAATGCTACTTCAATTTAAAATAAATCAAAAGTATCATAGACAAAAAACAAAAGAAAAAAAAGACAGTAATGTAGTAGTTAGTTTTGGTAAAAATATCAAATGCATTTGAAGCCTCTTGAGTCTTGAGATGAGAGATACATATATATAACATCATGAACAGTAAATAAATTATTTGTATTTGTGAATGAAACTTGAGAGTGTGTGTGGCTCGCTGGCTAAGGTTGATATCCTATAAGAAATAGGTCCCGAGTTCGAGTCAGATGCTTTGCCCATCTCTTTTTTGTTTTTTAATTCACGAGAATAGTTTTGGTTAGGCAAAGACTCGCCCTCATCATAACTTCGTCTGTTTATAAATATTCATCAAGTTTAGAAAAATAACAAAAGCTAGCGATAATCTTCACGATGTTAGTTTACTTACATCTTTGTAAGCTTGTCAGATGTAGAAATATGCCATTTTCTCACTAAATTTCTCATATAAAATACAAACATTTTAACTAGAAGAAATTATGGGTATCACGAGAAAAATAATGATGATATGTGTGATGATGCTTGTGCTGCTAGGAACCACAACAATGGCGTCAAAACCATTTCCATACGATGAACGTCCAAATGAAGTTTGTTGCTACCCTGGTTTCCTTTGTTGTACTGTCCCTCTTCCTCATAGCCTCGATAATGAGAATGACAATGGTGATAAAGTCACTACACCTTAACCAATGGCTCCTGGTCCGTGATCTGAATGTGGACTAATAGTGATCGATGTAATCATGTATGTGATGTAAAATCTTGTGTTAAAATGTTTAAGAACTTTGCTTATGGCGACTATTTTGAGAACAAGGACCGTAGAAGGTTCACCGTTTGTGAGTTGTTTAACTATGCATGCTAGCGAGTCCATATAAACCAAGGAAGTTGATTTACACGCAACTTGTTTTATTCTATATGAAGTTGATCAATCTTTAGTCTTTTTTACTAAACATAACAACATTGTTAATTTGTGCAAAATAGTTGACATGTTTTCACATTTAAACTTCATATGAACATTCAGCGAAGTTACAGCGCGCCTTATGCAACCGCCATTATATTACATGCTTGATCGAATTCGAGCAGTGGGATGTTTTATGTCTAGTTTACAAAGAAAGCTTGTTCTTCGTGTTTGCAAACAATAATATGCAAATAGTATGTGTTTTTAATTCACTGCAAAATACTAGTGGCTAATGCATCCATTCTATCAATCAAGTACATTCAAATCTTTAGTTAATAGAACAGTAACAAACTAAATACGAAATCTTACAAAGAAAAATTATATATAAGAATGAAAACACAGTCAAGTATATGTTACTTTTTTGTTCAATAAAAACAAGTATAATATACTTCTTCAAAATTCATCAAACTATCAAAAAATTAAAAATATATAAATAAATAAATAAAAAATATGTGTGTTGCTTATTTCTACCACGTGAATAAATAAATTTATTTGAGAACAAAACGTATGGGTGTGGGTGGCATGAAGGCTAATCATGGTCTCTTATAAATGTTAGTTTACGAGTTCGAACCTTCATTAACAAACACATTCCGTTTTTTTTTTTTTTTTTTTTTTTTTTTTTTTTTTTTTTTTTTTTTTTTTTTTCCTTCTATTTATACTCAATGTTGTCAGGTAGTATTATCGATTTATCTGATTTTTCTCGATTTGAGTCTTTTACAAATGAGTTAAGGACACGTGGTTTCAATGCTGAAAATGTCAGAAAACATACATAGCAAAATGGAATAGGACACTCGGGTTTATCAACACAAAATTAATAAATTTCAACCATAAAATTATAGTTTTATTGATGTTGGGTATGTTTGATAGCAAGCGTTTAGAGCAACTAGATAGTAGCGGTTATCGTTTTTCATAATAATAACAAAATATATAGAATGAAGAAGATAGGGGATTTGTTACATGTTTATTTGACACAGTCATGGTTCCAATGCTCATGACTCCGACGCCTATGCCTCCAACGACCATGAGTCCGATGCCTATGCCTCCAATGGCCATGTCTCCAATGATCATGAGTCTGATGCCTGCTCTAGGCCCATTGTTGGCGAGAAGAAGAAAGTGTTTGGTCGAAAGGCTTACTCCATAATCCCGTCAATCAACCATCATTAGTCATAGCATATTCTTGCAGAGGAGGCGAGAATGACCTTTTATTTGTACTTACATTATGTTTATAAAAAATTACGTCTTTCACAAAAAATCATAACATATCGACTCATGTTGACTCAATATTTTGTGTTACGTTTTTAATTAATGATTAGGAATGTTACAGTAATGTTTTGCAAATCAATAATTTCACGCGTTATGGTTTATGGAACGAAGAAAGTTTGATATTATCATAGTCATACGTTGAGTCATTGCGATTATGCTTATGACACTAGCTATAAGTTATTGTAGTCGCTCATATATGCTAAAGGAGTAACATTCTTCAAATTGTAGTTGTCGGATAATACTAGTATAAAGATGACTCTAGGAAATATATATTGTCAAAAGTCTTGGGTCAGTCACCTTGACATGCATCTCGTAGTAAATTGGAGTTTTCAAACCGATAATTATGTTTAAGTATTGAGAGATTGGGTGGCATGATGGCTAAATCTCATTTCCTATAAGTGGCAGGTTGTGAGATGAGGTACATATATACATATATAACATCATGAACAATATATAAATAATTTGTATTTGTGAATGCAAATTGAGAGTCAGGATGGGGTGCCGGCTAAGGATGACATGCTATAGGTTGTAGGTCTCAAGTTCGAGCTGGCCCCTTTTTCTTCGTATCTTTTTTTTCATATTTTTTTCCTTTTACTTTTACTCTTTTAATCAGTGTTGCAAAATAAGGCCTACAAGGCCGATTAATCGCCGATTAGGTGCTGCAAGGCCACCAACCTTTCCGATTTATATAAATCGGTCAAACAAATCGGTCAACCGTGGTCAATGGTTATCAATGACGGTTAATGGTGGTTAAACTTGTCGAAAACCTTCATATCTTGCCGAAAATACTTAAAACTACCCATAAAATTGTTTAAATAACTTATGGTCATTGTTTATATCTATTACAAGATGTTTTTCAAGAAAAATATTGCCGAAAATACATAAACTTGTCGAAAATACCTAAAATTTGCCGAAAATACTAAAAACTCGTCGGAAATGCCAATCCGATTAATCACCAATTAATCCCGCCTAGACCGATTACAAGCTACAGGGAGGTCGACCGCCCGACTACCGATTCACGATTTTTGCAACATTGCTTTTAATATCTTACCATGATAAAGATAAATATATAGTTATTAGTTACTCGAATATAAACTCTTAGGAAGAAAAAATATGTTTATGAATTAAAAACAGTCAAGTATATGTTACTTTTTTCAGTTTTTGTTCAATAAAAACAAGTATAATACGCTTCTTCAATAAACCAAAACACAAAAAAAATAAGACAAATTTATGTTTGTTATTTTTAACTCGTGAATAAATAAATTTATTTGAGAATTAAATGTATGGGTGTGGGTGGTGAGAAGGCTAAACATTGTCCATTATAAGTTTATAACTGTTAGGTCACTAGTTCCAGCCTTCTTTTCCTTACCATACTTTTTTTTTTTTTTTTGATTGTTTTCTATTTATACTCATTGTGGTCAAGTGGTGAAATCGATTGATACGACTTTTTCTTGATTTGAGTCTTTTAGAGATGAGTTAAAGACACATGGTTTCAATGCCCAAGGTATCCGTAATTACCAAAATGAAATAGTATCTTCGGGTTTGTCAACACAATAACTCAAAAGTTACAACATATATTGTACAAGTTACTTGGTAATTAAGCTAACAAAACCATACTGGACAAGGCCCTTAATGGGCTACATAAGTGATCCACTAATACCTCGAGTGAGAGGTCTTCAAACGTCCAAAGTGGATCGAATATCAAGAAATAATGCCGAAGGAAGTCACTTGGTAAAAGTGTCCGCATATTAGAAACGCTATGGGACATGAAGAACATGGACATGTTCAAAAGCCACAAAATCACGTACAAAGTGAATATCATTCTTGATATGTTTAGTACGTTGATGTTAACCATATTGGAAACGTTAGGAGTCATCGTTTCACTTAGCCTTTTCTTTATTTTATTTTTCCTTTGATTTCACACACATCGAGTAAATAATGAATGTCAACCATTAAGTTTTTAGTCTTATTATCTATATTAACTAAAAAGCGGGGAACACATGTGCTCATGCCATGTGTCCCAGCATTTATTGCTAAGTTTCGCAACTTGGCAAGAATGGCCCCTCAGGTTTAGGTGTCGCTGCAAACTAAGTCCAAACATTAAATGCAAAGTTTCATAACTTGGCAAAAACAGTCCCTGAGGTTTAAGTATCGTTGCAAAGTAAGTCCGAACATTAAATGCAAAGTTTCACAACTTGGCAAAAACAGCCCCTGAAGTTTAAGTGTCGCTACAAAATAAGTCCTTAGAAGCCAATCCCGCTGCATCGCGCGGGTTTCTACACTCGTTGATACTAGATTAAGGGACACCATTAATGTCGGTTTTGTTTTAGTGAACACATTCACAAGTATAGTGTAACCAAAAATTGACCCAGTCTAGTGGTAATGTGCCTTCAAAATCATAAAAACAACCAGCATTCAAACTTCATTGATTGAAAATCTTGAGATTAATGAGATTGCCGAGAAAAATCCAGGACCGGCCATGGGAATACATCCGAGACAAATAAGTTTGACACCCCCGGCTAACGTGAAGTAGGATCCTTCTCCGTTTTCAAATGACATATATAATATCTCACAATGTCCACTACGAGATCAAAGATCTTGGGTCATATTAATTATAAGCCTAAAATTCGATTTTACTATAGACTTATGCAAAGTATATATAAACCTTGTTCTCCAATTTTGAACCAGCCTTTCCTTCGGGTGTCCTTCATGCTACTTCCGTATGACATAGAAGTTCTCTATACACCTGTACTATATAGTGATGCTTTAGTTACCGAGTAAATATAAATACTTAATTAGTTGAATCATGAAGTACGATCACAAAAGAAAGAAAACATAAAAGTTTAAGAAGAAAAAATATACTCCGTATATAGAAATCAAAAGCATCATGGACCAAAACAAGAGAAGACAAATGTTTATCAAAGAATATAATAAATAAATAAATTTGAGAATGAAATATGAAAGCATGGTTGGTGTGAAGGCTAAGCCTCATCTCTTATAAATGTAAGGTCACAAGGTCGAGTTTTCATACCAATTCATGTCTTTTTTTTTTTTCCTTTCGTTGATTTCTATTTATTATTATATCTTCTCAATGATATCATTGTAAAATACATTTCTATTTATTATTATATCGAGTTTTCATACCAATACATTTTATTAATATTATAATTCCGATTATCTAAATTAAATATGTGATTTGTGGACCATGAGTTCCATGTTTAAGTTGATATCATACAAATTGAAATAGTATACGATTTGACTGTGTATAAAATGGGTGATGAGATTAGCAAACTATTCGAACCAATGGTTTATACATTAAGACATAAGACTATTAAGCTCGTATTCAACACATATTATGTTAAGCTTTTTAAACATTATATAAAATATATATTATTAACAACTCAACACATATTATGTTAAGCTTTTTAAACATTATATAAAATAAATATTATTAACAAACTCAGCTCGAGCTTTCTAAATAAGTATCGAGCAATGATCGAGCGTTAAATTTACAACTCGAGCTTGAGCTTCTTTGTAAAACGAGTAGTGCTCGGCTCGACTCGTTTAAAGATTTGATGACTGTCAGGCCTTATTTAAACTCCTCGGATTTTAACGATGTCTCAGCTTATACTATCCGATGGAAAACTGGCAATCATTTAACTTACATGATTTTTTTATTTTTTTATTATTTTAATTTCTTAAATAACATTCCCAATAAATACATGTATTTTAGAAATATGCTTGGTGAGTTTGGTTGTCTTGATGGCTAAGGATCATCTCTCATAAATGGTAACAATTCTCCTTTTTAATTTCTTTCAGTTACTCTTTTTAATCTCTATCACACGCATTCAAATATATAGTGCACTCAGGCTTATCAACACAAAAGTAGTGATTTTTAACCATTAATTTTTTGGTTTTGTTGACACTATAGATTAACCAAACACCATTTTAGTTGGTTTAGTTTTACTTTCAAGTTAGGCGAAAATTTTGAATACGTTCACAAGAATAAATTTAATATGACTACATATGAACATGGGGAAAAAATCGATATGTAGCATTTGCAAATAGTATGTGTTTACTAAAACATACATCCATGCCATCAATCAAGTACACTCAAATCCTTAGCTGATACTTAAGTGAGTTCAGACAGAACAAGAAAACACCCGATACCATTGACGCCTTGTTGATTTGTGGAATCGTTTTGAAGCCGCTTACTTAGAAACACTGAACACGACATATTAAAATGCTTATCTCAACATCCAACTCCGTTAGGAAATAGAATCACATACCTATATGATTGAAACAGATGAATTAAACTTTCGCTAAACTGAAAGATTATTTCAACTTAATATTGCAATATATTTTTGACAATTGTTTAAAATTTAAATTTTTTCCTTTCTTGATGTAATGGAAAATACAAAATATGGACATAGTAAATGTTTGATATATGAACACAGAGGTTAATTAAGAATAGGAACATATCAAGAGAGTAAGAGTAATGGGTGGAAGTAATAAGCAAACCGGATTGATTGTGATCGGTTTCATGCTTTTATTTTTGAGGACAACGACAAAGATGGGATTGAACCTATCTATTGCCGCAGAGGTGAAATAATACTTGTTGCTATGATGCCAACACACCACTAGCAACCACCATGGCACCTATGCCTTCTCCGGCCACCATTTTTAATGAGAAAAAGGTATGATGAACACTCCATATATGTCTTACTGAGGGTTGAGAACGAATCAAGTTTCTATCGATCATATATATGAGCTTTTGAAGTTATTCAAAAGGAAAATGATAAATGGGCCTAACTAAAGGGGCCTAAAAGATGACCTAATGCATAAATGACTTGTACTGTTATACAGTTATGTAACTGTATAAGTCATTTATGCATTATGCCACCTTTTAGGTCTATTTAGTTTGATCCATGTATCAATGCTCTATTCAAAAATGTACTTCAAAACATACTACATTTTGCTTGCGTATCAAGCTTTGTTAGAAAACATATGCTTTCGTAATATGTGTGTTTGTGAAATCGATACAACAACAACAACAACAACATACCCAATCCCGCCTAAGCGAGGTATGGGGGAGGTAAAATGTAGACAGATTCTACCCCCACCCCAAGGAAAAACCCTGAAGTAGGGAGACTGCTTCCAACGAGACCTCCGGCAAGTGTGTGCGAGTGAGAAAAGGAAGGAAAGAGAGCAGAAGACAGTATGTATTTTCGATTCACTACAGAAAACGATCAAGGGATAACTGATATACCAAGTGCAGTACTGAGTATGAAATAATAAGTAATAACAACTTAATCAAAGTTAGGTCACCAAACCCGGTTAATAAAACACATATATCTCAGTAGACTTTAAAATAATAAGTAACAACAATGCCTCTCAACTAAGATTAATTACTAAGAATAAAATTGTGAACAACAAGGATGTACAAGCGGTGCAGAACGATCATGATCATTACGATCACCAAAACACACCCCATAGCTTCCCGGGACGTATGGTCTCTTGTAGCTTCTTTTATAACAACCCGTAAAATTTCGGACAAATTTTAACAATAAATTATAGTAAATTTGTTACTAAGTTTCATTTCTGGATTTTTCCGAGCCTATTCGAATCAAGAACGATAAATTTTCTCGTAAAACATAAAAACCGACCCCGAACACGTATCGACAATAAACTAATCACGGTTCACATTAAATTAGCAAATTATAACATTATAAACTTACATTATGAGTCACTACATTTATCTTACCACTATTGCATAAAACGTATACTTTTTGCATTGTGGTCATACACGCTTACGTTTTTCATCACCTTTTTATACAACTTATACAAATATATACACAATATTTATGAAAAGGATCGAGTATCCTTATTACACATTGTTCTTCATTTATTCTCAGTTACAACACAAGAATCACATGACTCACAATCTCACATAACTCTTGAAATATTATGTCAACTGTTGAAACAGTGAGGCGCCAAATTCGGGTATTGCTATTCGCACTCCGTCAAATCAAATATCATTTCACAACTTGTTTTCTATAATTTTTTATTAGTTTTAGTTTTGGTTGACAATTTATTTTGTTGACAGATTTTATAATGCTTTCAACTACTGTACCATTTTAAGTTCTTAACATATCATATTTATTACTCCCTTCGTCCCAAATTATAAGTCTATTTTAACTTTTTCAAAGTTTTTTTATTTCAACTTTGACCTTAAATATTTTCTTTCGTGTAGTATAATATTTGATGCAAAATATATACATGGACTTGCGTTTTAAATGCATTTTTATTGGTATACTTTTCATCAAGTATTATATAACACGAAAAAATAATTTAAGGTCAAAGTTGAAATAAAAAGACTTTGAAAAAATCTAAATAGACTTATAATTTGGGACGGATGGAGTATTTTATTCATTTTTCTTGTAATTTAACAAGTTACTTTATGGATAACATTTTATGCTAATCAATAATACTTTTATGGTTAGTTTACTTTATAATTTTACTGCATATAAAAGATTTATTTCTCTTGATACCACTTATTCTACACTTACCAAACATGAAAAGTAGTTTTGAAAGCTATTTTAAGACAGATCTCAAATGAAAATATATAGACAATTGCTACTTTTGATGTTACCTGAATAATAATAAAACCTTGCGGAGTGTAATTTAAAATTATAGACCTTATAAAAGTGTGCACATTTGGTTGGTTTTATTACTACTGAAAAATAAGTTAATTGATATACGATATTTGCCAAGTAATAGAGTAAACACTTTAGTGATCACACATATTCTTTGAGATGGCATATTAAAAGGTAGAGGAAAAGAAAATTATGAAAAAGAAAAACAATAGTTACTAATATAAGTACTAAAAAAAATGTGAAATGTCAAATTAAGTTAGGAATTCTTTTTTATTAAAGTTTGCGCCTTATTTAAAACATAATATTTTATCAGTGTAAATAGCATATTGTGCGTGCTAATAGAAAAACCCGCCAAATTCCAAACCATTTAGAACCATCAAGCTCACAAGTGAAAACAACCACACATGTACCCACTTTTCAAAATTTACTGATAATAAAATATGGAAATTACCTAGAGGCTTGGACTGATTTGAGATTTCACGCTCCACCTTATAAAATCACTAATCTCTAAGGCCAATGCTAATGGCAACCACAAATATTGTGGTCACCCTCTGCCACATCAGCGCCACATCAGCTTTCTCTCTCCAAAACTATACCCAACCATAACTTGCTAGTGATGACCGCAATGGCAACCGTAACTTTTTATTTATTTATTAAAATTGCATTCATAAATTATTTAGCCAACACAACCAAATTGTAACACAAAAATTCCGGATAACTAACAAAATTATAACTAACTCCTAATTATTACAAAATAATCCGGTACATTAAAAGGAAAAGTCAAATGATGTTTAGACTCTTCACACTCTTCAATCCAAAAGTTTTGTCCAATCCACTGATTTTGTTAAAGCCCAAATTTTTTTTCTCAGCCCAATCAAACTACCCTATAATTATATACACTATAACCTTTAAACCTAAACACTTGCAGTCACTCTATCCTCATTCCTCACAAAGATACCCAACCACAAATAAATCCCATCACTTTCATCCATCAAAAAAATTCTATCACAAATTCTATACGGCTTCAAGATCCTTTGAGGTCTCGGGTAGGTCTATGTGTTGTTGTTTTCGTTTAAACCGAACAAAAGAAAGTATGAAACGATTGGTTTTGTTCTTTCTTTGAAAAGGTTCGAATAATAAAAGGAAGTTTTGCTTGGAAAGAGATCTATGATGAGTTTTACATTTGTTTCGTTAAGATCTTATAAGGTCTTTAATTCTATAATGAAACATGAAAGAACTGAGATCTCGTTTTTTGTTATTTGTATTTCGAAACTTGTTTATATTTAGAAGCAATCATTGATTTTTTGTGTATTGAAAGAATGCAACGGTCAAAAAAATAGGGAGAGTTGTGCTCATTTAATCGGTTGGCTGACAAACCGAAAAAATGCAAAGGTTGGGGTAGGATTCGGTCATGCTCGGTTGAGCTAGGAGGGAGGACGCGGTCGACTACTCGGTTGGGGGTCAACCAACCGAGCAAAAAGCCTTCCATTAGCATTGGCCTAAAAATAACTATAAACCTACTTCTATAGCACAATACTCGGTCAAAAGAACCTCCTAGACCTCATACCGTGATTCCTAGACCTCATCACGTGAAAAAGAAAAAGAAAAAAAAAAGTTATTTTTCTTCTGATGCATGCTCTCCTTCTTGTTTTCTTTCCTCTCTTCTTAGGTCCGTCTTAGCAATCTGTCGACTAGCAACCACGTGATTCCTTCCAACCTATCTTGACATGATAACGCGACACACTTGGCTATAAAAAGACCTTAACATTCGACCACTCTTCCTCACCACTCTCACACTTTCAACTCACATACACTCATACTTTCAAACTTGCAAACAATCTTTCGGTTCTCTTGCTACCGCCGAGTAAGAAGAAGAGGAAGAAAGGGTATTCGGTTATGTCTTCTTAAGTTTGGAAGTACATTTCGGTTTAGGTTCTAGTCGGGATTAAGATCGTTGGAAAGCTAGTCGATCTTTGGTCCTTGCTCGTGCTCTCGTATACTCCTCACTCATTGTAAATATGCTCAAACACATCTCATTTGATACCTCGATCTTTCATGTCGATAAATGTTTATTTCGTTAAACATGTCCATTCTACACAAATATACCATCGTTAATGTGAAGTGATGTCAAAACTCTCATTTTTCTTAACCACTATAAACTGTTGCGTTTCGTATCGTGTTAGCTTGTGTGGTACCATAAGACTAGTTTGAAATGCATATGTTACTAGTTATAGTCGACATACATGCAACTCATGTTTAGCTTTCAAAAACATAGCATCGTTTGTGAAGAACACGAATATAGAGCACCACACATATCACACTTTCATGCAAACTCAGTTTTGGAGAAGAAGAAGATAACAAGAAAATGTTTTTTGTTATAACCCACGACATAGTTGTGTAGGGAAAGGGGAATACAAATTCAAACACAGTAACATAACGTTATAAGAAGTCATATGCAGAAATTAACAACGAAAGACCCTTGGCTCAGTTGGGAAGGGCGTGGGTGTTTATCTTTACCCGTTTTTCTTTTTCTTGCAACTTTCGCACTTTAACATTTTCAGTCTTCCTACTCCCTACTTCGAACCACATAGTATATTTTTGTAAAATCTTTATAAAATTTAAATGTAACCTTTTCAGTCCCTAACTTTGAACAATTTGTAAATTTCTTAAAAACTTGCATAAATTTGTAAATTACATATAACTTTTACGACTTTAACCTCGTACGTTTTCAACCCCTCACCTTTAAACCACTTGATAGTTTTCTTAGAACTTTTTATAAGATTGAAAACTTATACTAGTATTTTTACAACTTCATTTCTTAAGTTTGATACTTTGACACTTTTCACCTAAATTTTTATAAGTTTTATAAATCTATATAATTTACCACTTTTCATTAAGTATAATATGCTTAACACATATTTGACGATCACATCCGCGTAAACTATAAATATTATATTTTTCCAAATATATGTTATTTACCTATGACATTGATAAATACATATTTTCACACCTCGAAACCAAACAAATCTAATAAATACAATTCGAATTGTATTTATTTACTCCTCGATAATATGTAAGTCATATTCAGGTCAACTCTTATGTGAATATATGGTATATATTCCCATACTTATTCCAAGAGCCAAAAGTTACAAGTATTTTCACAACTACATTTTTATGCACATCGATAATCAAATTAACTCATGAAACTACATATAAGCTAGTATTTGAAAACAGGTATTTTCTTAACTTTAAGCATTACCACACAAGTTAAAACAATACGAGTGTCTCATAGGAAATCATTTTTCAAACATTACCATTTAGGGTCGTAAACGGAATATATTATCTAAGACTTGCCATATTATATCTAGGTTTCGTGTTGAAGCCGTTGTCATATCGTACTTGCTATTGTTGTGCATTTCCTACCGTATAGCTAAGGTGAGTTCATTGCCTCGCTTTTACTTGTTTTTCAACCCCCGCGAGGGAGATACATGCTATAAAGTAGAACACAAGTCTTTTCTTAAAATGTTTGCTTGCCTGATTATTATTATTATAGCCTAAGTTGCCAGCCAAAAGTCCCCTTCATATCACTTACGAGTGAACGCAAATATTGTGGATAGTACTATGGGAATTGACGACCCCGACTCGGTTATCGGAAATAACCGGGGCGCACCATATTTGATTATCTCTAGGTAATTGGCTATTACCCACAAGTTAAAGATGATAATTGCTTCGAAGACAATTACCATAGAAAAACAGAGATTATTATGCACTAAGCTCATGACACCAAATTAACTGCATACACCTAATTACTGGTGTAAGTAATAAGACAATTACCATAGAAAAACAGAGATTATTATGCACTAAGCTCATGACACCAAATTAACTGCATACACCTAATTACTGGTGTAAGTAATAAAATTGCCCCCATATTCAACCATTTATTAAACCTATGAATATCACTCAACTTTTTTGTTGATCTTTTTTAGCATGTATTTTCAGGATGAAAAGGCAATAACTAACTCAGGAGGCGTTTGAGCATTGGCATGGCATGATCATAGATGACTCTGATTAAAGTATGTGGACCACATTTTATTAATGGGCCATTTTTCGCAACAATTCAACTTTGTAAACTTTGTTTTACTACAATAAATGAAATATTTTACGAAAAAGCTATTATTTTTCACTTTGTGTTATGATCCAATTGAGTAGCATCGCAAAAACCATTCTTCCGCTGCAAACCATTTTTTGGGGGTGTTACATCTTTGCACCATCAACATCTATTTCTACAAGCTTTTCTAAAAACAACAAAGCACCCGCGTTTACCATCTGTTTGTGACATGTCTTCTAATGAGTTAAAAGACATTAGACTCGACATAGGGTACTTCAAAATAAGTGTCAGGTTTGACTTTTTAGAGTCTTTTTTGTTCAACTTTGACCTCACATACTTTTACTTGTGTTATATGATACTTGATAAAAATTATACCAATTAAAATGCATTTTAAACCCAATCCATTCATATATTTTGCATAAAGTATTATAAAACACAGATAAAAGTATTTACGGTCAAAGTTGAATAAAAAATACTTCAAAAATCAAACGCGACACGTATTTTGGGACAGAGGTAGTATGGTTTTTCCGGGTTTAAGTCTTTTTAGATATGAGTTAAAGACACATGGATTTAGGGTGTGTTTGTTTGAGGGGTGTGACACTGTTTGCGTAGACTCAACTCCAAAAATATTAGTTTGATTGCTGCTTTTGTAATAATGTGAGGGATTAGAATCATAGGACCCATACCACTGAAAAATGGTGGGATTCATAAAAGATTTCTGACACATTGATCTTGTTAAATTTTTCAGCCACACAATCTTGACTTTTTCTCTTTTAATCGTTATTTTGTTTCTATTTTATTTTAAACAATATTTTTAGATTCTGTGTGTATTTATAAATCAAACTTTTTTTATATATAATAATATATATTCTCTTAAGATTTTCTTAAACCTTTCTCAAATCTTTCAAACATTTCCCAAATCCTAATACCACTTATAAACTAAACAAGCCCTTAATGTCCAAAACATCAGAAACCGTAGTCATTTTAAAAATGAAATAGTACACTCGGTTTGTCAACATTTTAACCATAAATTTATAGCTTTACTGACACTATATATAATAAGTGACACCTAGTGGTTTAGTTTTGTAAAAAAGATTACAGTGACAAAAGGAGAAATCTGATAAAAAGTTATTAAGAAAGCCTAATGCAGTAAATAACACGCCGTACTTTTTTTTCTCGATTGAAGTGAATATCAATCTCAACTCTATTTGTTTAGTACATTGATGTTGCGCATAATTAGTAGATAAATAAACAACACTCATGTTATCACAAGTACGTCGACGCCATTGCCATGTTACCCGTCATTTCACTGGCTCCTCAACGGCGGTGAGTAGTTTTTTTAGTGAGTGAAGTATTTTTGATGATGTGTTATGAGACCCACTTGCGATTATAACTTGGTATTTTTGTAGTATCATATGCCAATGCCACATATTGTACTACATAGGTATGTTTTTGTCTTTATAAAATAAACGTTTGCAATAGGTAAACAAAAGTACGGGTCGCTTGATGGCTAAACCTCATTTCTTATAAATAGTAGGTCTTGAGTTTGAGTCCTCACACTCACTCTTACTTCATTTTTCACTATTGATGTCATTATTGTGTCTTCTTTTACAACATCTGACCAGCAATAGTTTTAATGAATTACTAGCCGGGTACCCGCGCGTTGCTGCGGCGGGTACCTGTGTGATTATATATTTTTGGAGATAGCAATGTTTTTTCGATGCATTACTTTTAAAGAAGAAAAAAAAATGGCCAACAAAAGTTATTAATTGAAAATTAGTTTGTTTTCTTAGTTACACATTTATTAACATAATAAAAAGGTTTTATAGTGTTGTTTCAAGTTTTCATGGAGCAAATTTCAAGTTTATCACGGATTTTGATAATAATAATAATACATTAGCATTAAAGTGTTGTTGTTAAGATAACTTGTTCCAAACAAATGAACCCATCTAATCAAAATTAAGTATTTGCCGAGTGTTCGTTTTTTCATGGATTAAATCCGTTTTAAAAAAAATATGTAACAAAAGGATAAATATTGCACAAGAGCACAAGCAAAAATCTGGATTTAAGTTGGATCAGCCCAAGAATTGTCCAACACAAAAGTCCAACAAACACTATCTAAACCTAATTTCATGACCTATATTAAAACTAACCCTAATTTCTAGCAACCCGAACACTCATTCACACATACAAACGCAGCCACACTATTTATCCTCTCTAACAAAGTGAGCCACCACAACAACAAATTCGTCCTTTTTGTTCAAAATCTAACCGAACATCATTCTTTCTTTATACATATCAAACATAAATAAACTAAGATCTTCCTTTATTTTTCTTCTTGTTCCAACCGAACCACAACACACTTCTTCTTTATTGTTCACACATATGTTGCAAGAAAATCGACTTCAAGATCTTGCATAACAAGGTCTCGGGTAGGTTGTGCTTCGTTATTGTTTTATCTAAACCGAAAGAAAAGAGTAATGAAACACGAGTTGTTTTGTTATTTTCTTAATATTTTCGGATATAAAAGAAAAGAAGTTATGCTTCTATAGGATCTATGATGTGATTTCTCTTATAATTTTGTTCTAAAAATGAACTATTTGGGTATAAAAAGAGAAGGCTGAGATCTATGTTTGTTTCTTTTTGTTTTGAGTTAGAATTTATTTGGATGTGCTGGAAGCGGTTGTGAGATGAAGCTGTTTGCTTCGGAAATTGTGAGAGAATGAGGATAATTGTGGTAGTGTATGTTTTTAGAATGAGGATGATCTTGTTACTGTGTATTTTTAGAGTAAGGGAAATTCCCTAGGAAATGTTAGTAAGGTAAATGCCTGAAGTAGTGAATGCACGCCACATTATATAACAACTACATACGTTATGAAATGGGTTGAACATATTTTTAGGCAACTTTTAAGCAACCTGATAATTAGCATGCGGTTACAAAGTTGTGTGACCGTGACTGCTACTAAGAGCCTCTATGTATTATTTGTTATTCTCCTTTAGTATTAATATATGTGCATTAATATGTGCATTAATGTGGTATTTTCTTTTTTTAATATGTGCATTACTAAGTTGTATAATATGCTTATTTGGTTGTAAGTCTGAAATTTATGTGCTTTCAAGTGTTGTACTTCATGCTTAAGTTGTTGCAAGTCTGAAAGTCAGAAAATTTAATAGGAGAGAGATTCATTTATGTATTATAAGTAGTAAAGATATTTGAAGCGTTAATGGAATAATTTTGAAGCGTTAATGATTTTTATATTTGATATAAAGTTTAAGTGCGTAAACTGAAACAATAAAAATTAAACGAATACCCGTGCATAGCAACGAAATTTTATAGCGGCAGATAGTTGTAGAAATAAAAAAAATGATTTATAAACGTAGAAAAATAATAGTTTAAGAGTTTGAGGATTAAACACAATTTAAACTGAATGATAATAATATAAGTTATAAGTTATAAACGCAAATAATAATAAAAGTTTATGTGTTATAAAATATGAAATGAATTAACACATTTAGCTCGTTTATATAGGATTATAAGCAATGGAAAAATTAAATTATCCCTCTTGGCAAGAAGTCAGTCTTTCAATACTTTTTCGTGTCCAGCAAATCGTGTTTTCAGCCTTACATTTTAATTTCAGCAGCGAATTTTAAGTTTTCAGTTTCCTTCAATATTCTAAGTTTCCTTTAATAGTTTACAGCTTTGCATTCCAGCCTCCAATAGTTACTTTAATTATTCTTTAACTTTTAATAGTTAATTTAATTATCTAAGTTTCCTTCAATACTTTTATGTTTTTCACTTTTAAGTTTTTTGGTTTTTATAGAAGGAGAGTTGAGATCAATATAGATCTCATATTTACCACAGATCCAATAAACTAATCTTAGCCATCCCTTTTTAATCAAATTTAATAAAAAACCATTTTCACCTTTTTTTTAAAACAACATATCTTGCAAACGGTAAATTTTCAAACTATAAAAAATACACCATCGCGACGAGAATTAAATTATCTTTCTATTAATATGCACTTTTCTATATTTTCGACAATTGTTTTTTCAAAAATTCCGCCTAGAAAAATCATATATGATTTGTAAAATCATATATGATTTTCAAAAATCATATATGATTTTTAAAAATCGAATCATATATGATTTTCACAAATCATATATGATTTTCAAAAATCATATATGATTTGTAAAAATCGAATCATATATGATTTTTCTGGGCCGAAATTTTGGAAAAAAAAAATCGTTAAAAATATATAGTAGTGCATATCTATAGAAAGATAATTTAATTTTCGTCGTGATGCTATGATTTTTATCGCGTAATAATTAACGATTTGCGAGATATTTAATCTTTAAAAAAGTGGTGAAAGTTTATTTAAAAAAAAATAAATGACTATTATTGGTTCATTGGATTTATGGTAAATTTGAGATCTATATTGAACTTTTGCGTATAGAAGTATAAATTAGTTATTATTGGGTGACACAAGTTGATGCTACTTCAATTCAAAATAAATCTAAAGTATCAGACCAAAACAAAAGAAAAAAGGACAGTGGTAGAGTTCTTATTTTTGGCAAATATATCAATGCATTTGAAGCCTCTTGAGATGAGGTACGTATATAACATTATGAACAATAAATAATTTGTATTGTTGAATAAAACTTGAGAGAGTGCGTGGCCTGCTGGCTACGAATGATGTCCTATAAAGTGGTAGGTCTCGTGTTGGAGCCAGCAACGTCGTCGCATTTTTCTTTTTCTTTTTTTTTTTTTTTTTTTTTCAATTTTGCTCTTTAATTTGTTAGGTTAAAGTAACGTGAGTTGATTGACCAAAACATTAAAAACCATAATTTCCTGAATGAAATAGCTAGCATACTCAAATTTATCAACACGAAAGTAATAAATTTAAACCGTTAACTTTATAGTTCTTATCGATACTACAAAATACTAGTGGCTAATGCATCTATGCTAACAATCGAGTACATTGAAATCCTTAGTTAATAGAATGATATACAATCACAAAAGAAACAAAACATAAAAGCATAAAACAGTAACAAATTAAACATGAACTCTTATGAAGAAAAAATATATATTAGAAGTATAATAATTGTTGATACATAATCTGGCGCGGGCTGGATTCGACGACTCTCCCTTAGCCGTTCGTTGTCTTCTCGAGCCCTAAGTAGACCTGTCAACAAAGAGAACCCGTTAGGAGTGGACCCGAGGCCGTAGCCCCGGGGTCCACCTCCGACGGTCAAGTTAGTATGCGATGTAGCATAACATAAGTTGTTAGGGTTAGAGATAACCTGTCATGTATATATAGGACATGGATTAGGGTTTAGGCGTAGAGTGGGCCGCTGTTTGTCGGGCCTGACCCATTCCAGGCCCAGTCCGGACCATACGTCCACAAGCCCCCCAAGTCTAGTATGAGATAGCGCATGGCTATGTTATGCTAGACTTAAGTTATGTTCATGGCCGCATAGGTGAAAGTGGAACTCTCATGCTGCATCCTGGGTAAGGGCGTACCTTTTGTACCAGTAGCGACGCAGCATGGTGCGACAGAAGACGTGCTTCTGTAGCAGAAGTGCGCGTTGTGCGCGACAAAGAGGTGCGACAGAAGACGTGCTTCTGTAGCAGAAGTGCGCGTTGTGCGCGACAAAGAGGTGCGACAGAAAACGTGCTTCTGCGCGCATTACATCCGTCTTTACAACCGACAGAGAACGTCTCCCCTGCGGCAAGATGGTGCGAATATTTAAATCCGTCTTTGTACCGGGCTTGCAATACCTCTTACATACGATCTGCTTCCAAATATACCTGCGTGACGCGTACGGAAACAGTGGTAGTATATACCCTGGTAGCCCCCCAAGTTTGATGGTGCTAGTCGTGTAGGAGCATTAAACTTATTTAATCTGCGAAAAACACTGAATGCAAAGATTAAAAGTATATGCCGCGAATCGCAGCATATAAAACCTAATGAATTGAAACAATAGACAGCACATAGCATGAATAATATATTGCGCATAGCCTAAATAATATATAGCACATAGCATAAATAATTAATAGCACATAGCATATAAGAAAATTGGCAGTGCGCACCCGTCGTGGGATGCGTACCAACGAAATAATTAATTGTTTTTTTGTTTTGTTTTTAATATATAAAAAACTCGGATAGATGTACCGTGACCGCGACTAATAGACACAGATGGATTTATCGTAACCGCATAGACTCGAACGTTTGTGGATGATGGCAGATGTTTATACCACGGCCTTTGGTCCAGTGCGCATCATGGCGATTGACTAGCATCGTGGTATTCGCGCGTACAAGTTCTCTGCGAAGATGTCTGAACGCACGGCCTAATGCGTGTAGATTTATCGCGACTGCGTTGTTCGAGCGCGAACAGACGTACCAACCCTAAAAACAGTATCTGCGCAAATTAATTCGGGCTAAAAAATTAAATAGCTCCGATCGTGCGGATATTTTCTTAGGTCCGATCGTGCGGACTAAAAGATAAAATAGGTCCGATCATGCGGACTAAAAGATAAAAAAATAGGTCCGATCGTGCGGACTTTTTCTTTTATCTATCTTAATAAAAGACTTATTCGTAAATAATGATCTTTTGATAACAATATGCAATTTAACGTGATATTTTATTCCACGTTTTGAGTTGACCATAAATAGACCGACACGCAAAGGCAAGTTTGCGTATTTGAAGATGCTTTTATTTGACCATAGATTTGACGTGATATTGTATAATGGTTCAGTGAATATATGAGGATACTTTGCTTTTGTATATTGTCAAATACATGTCAAAGATTAACGAACGCTTTTTAAAGTGATATTAAATTAACATACCGACTTTAGAAATTGATTCGTGGTCCCAGCAACCTTGAATAAAGCAAGTGGTACGCAGTGCTTTTAATTCGTGGTCTCACGGATGGCGCCAACTTGTTGATACATAATCTGGCGCGGGCTGGATTCGACGACTCTCCCTTGGCCGTTCGTCGTCTTCTCGAGCCCTAAGTAGACCTGTCAACAAAGAGAACCCGTTAGGAGTGGACCCGAGGCCGTAGCCCCGGGGTCCACCTCCGACGGTCAAGTTAGTATGCGATGTAGCATAACATAAGTTGTTAGGGTTAGAGATAACCTGTCATGTATATATAGGACATGGATTAGGGTTTAGGCGTAGAGTGGACCGCTGTTTGCCGTGCCTGACCCATTCCTGGCCCAGTCCGGACCATACGTCCACAATAATAAATTTCATTGTGGTCATGTGGTAAAAATCGATTGATATGATTGTTCTTGGTTTGAGTTTTTTAAAGATGATTTAAAGACACGTGGATTTGTCGTCCAAAACATCAGAAACCGTAAATCACCAAAACACAACACAAAAAAAATAAATTTCAACCATAAATTTATAGTTTTATTGTGACTGTATATAATAAGCGACACCTAGTGTTTAGTTTGTTGGAAAAGATTATACTGACAAAACAAGATATTTGAAAATAAGTTATTAACCGGTCATAAATCCTGATAACTCATAGAAAGAGCCGAAAACGGTGACTCAAATGCTTTGATTATACAACGTACATCTTAATAAAAAAAATAGTAAAAGACCTACCAAGATCAAAGATAATACCAGCCAATAAATAATGGTACACTTTCATGTGTTATTAATAAGCATAAGTACAACATTTGTTGTGCAAGTGACTTGGTAATTAATCTAACAAAACCGTAGTGGACAAGGCCCTTAATGGGATACATAATCCATCGAGTACTACATCGAGTCATCGAGCATGAGGTTTTCATTCAAAATCAAGAAACAGTGTCCAATGAAGTCAATTTGTAAAAATGTCTGCATATTGGAAACGTCAGGAGATATGAAGAACGCACACATGTCCTGAAGCCAAAAAAACACATGCAAAGTGAATCTCAATCTCAACTCGATATCTTTAGTACGTTTATGTTGCACATAACTGGTAGATAAATAAACAACACTCACGTTATCACAATATTCCTGCGTAGCAATAAAAAGTTTAATATACAACCCGCGTAAAAGGTTGCGAACCCGTGTTTCTACAACTGCATTGGGCCATCTTTCGGTATTCAGCCTCTAAACTCGAACAAGAAAGTGTTTCTAGTCGCTTACATAAGGTTTCACCTAAAAATACATGATAGCCGAATTGTGGACGTACGTGCTGCTGGGCAACCTGCCCAATCGGCATCAGAATAACCAGAAAGTTGAGTATTAGATGAAACATGAAACTATAATTCAAAATCAACAATGCCACGAATATACCTCAAGATACGCCTCAGACGATGAAAATGAGGTTCCCAAAGATCATGTGTATAAATAAAAATATGTTAGAACCGCATTGGATATGCTTTTATAGTATAAGTTAATTAGTTGTACGAAACGAAGTCTTACACATTTACCACAATATATTTATAAACCCGTTTGATAATGATTATATGTATGATTTAAACAACGCGATTAGAAGTACCCAAAATACTTTATGCAAGGAAAAAATGCATAATTACCTAATATAAAGAAAAAGAAAGTACATTGAATACTTAATAAGTAGCAAATATAAAGTCTTACGAAGACATAAAAAATAAAAAAATTAAAAAAAATAAAATAAAAAAAATAATGCAAGTTCAAAGCCATCAATGGCATTATCAAAAATCAAAACAATAAATAAGATGTATGTTGGTTACTTTTAACATAAAAATAAATAATTATAGTTGAGAAGGAAACATGAGAGAGTGAGTGGCGTGATGGCTAGTTTTGATTTCTTATGAATTCTTCGTCACGTGTTCGAGTCATCTCGCATTAGTGTTACTTAGGGCCGTCTTTAAGGTTGTGCAAGGTGAGCGATCGCTCAGGAAATTTTTGAAGCCTCAAAATTTGTCTCATTAATAATTATATGCAGACATATTTTTCACAAAGAAAAAATATGTAGATGTGGAAATAATGAGTAATATGTTAGAACGCTTAGATAAATAATTGCATTGTATCTTATACACGGTGACACTTTATATATAATATTGCTTAAACGAAAGGCCTTATTATATAATTTCGTGCAGAACCCTTAAAAATTTCGCCGATTCATGAGACGGCTCTGGTGTTACTGTTGAATTTATTAGTAAAGTTAGTCTTTAAACATCACATACATTAAAATAAAAGAGAAGCTAAAACCACAAAAAAATATTCACACGATAACATGAAATGTTTAGATGTGCATAAGTGATAAAATTTAAAAATAAGTGAGAGAATATCATAAATTAGAGGACATGTCATTTGTGCGTATATTTTTTCGTAATATCAAAGGTCACGAGCGGTCTGTGTCACTTGCTCCAGGATGTGAGGCAGATGGGAAATGCCCAATATGTAGTTATGACATGATAGGGTATATAATCATAAAGTGTCAGAGTTGCAAGCTCGCAATGCATTACCAGTGTTGTTAGAGATTGTAATGTATTTTTTAAGTAATGTCTTGAATTGGATGGCTTGGTCTAAGCTTGTAACTCTTTTTTTTTTTTTTTTTGTTCACATTCCAGTCATCCATATTTTACAGTTCTTTTATAATATTTGTATCCTCGATGGACTTTGTGTTTGTAGTTATTTTCTTTTGAGAGAGATTTGAATTTGAATGAAAAAAGCATTTCCAAATGTTTATCTCTCCCAAAATATAAGGTTAAAGCTAATGCTAAAGTGTGTATTTCTCTTTAGGGTAGCATATTCTACTCTAATTAATCATCTGGACACGCTTTTGGTTTGATTAATCACATGGATCAGCTGTAACATTTGGAATTGAAGAAAAGGATTAATGTGTGTTATTAGATTGAATAAGATTGAAGAACAGGTTGATCAATCAAGGATTGAATTGCAGAAAAAGATTGAATAAGGTTATAACGTTAATGTGTGTATTTTTTTCTCTGGTAATTCAAATTGTGTGGAAGGATTTGTGGGTGTGTTTTGTAATGGGACTTCCGGTTTTTAAAAATATTTACACTCTTGACCTGAAATTATAAAACAATAACCCTCAAACCCATGTGTATTTTTGACCTTTTAATGTTTGACTATAAAAAACGAACTTTTTCTAAATTTTTGTCACATATAGAAATATTTAAGGTTTTTTTATAATTAAAAAGTTTTTTAAAAAAACAAATTAAAAAAATTATTACCTAAAAAGGAATGAATTGATTTTTTTGAAATGCAAAATTCCCACTAGGGGTTTTGTTTTATTATATAAATAAAAGATGTACCTCATTTCAAGATGCTACAAATGCATTGATATATTTTTAAAAACACCAACTCTACTAATGTCTTTTTTTCTTTTGTTTTGGTTTATGATACTTTTGATTTACTTTGAATTGAAGTACATTTACTAGTGTAACTGAATACTGTCTAATATTTCCATTTTGTTTTTGTTTTTGTTTTTGTTTTGTTTTTTTGTTTTTTTTTTTTTCCTTTCATAGACCTTGAGTTTAAATTTGATAACTTTTTAGCGTTCTCTTTCGTTTATGACCGTGTTGTATTAATTCTATCAAGTATTTAGTTACATACTAAGGGAAAAAGTAACAACTTAGTACATATGTTCGATGTTTTTCTAAGAAAAAAGTATATAGAAACGTGTTCCAAAGATATAAAAACGTTGGTGAAATATATGTTAATGATTAAAAATTAAGCAACAAAAAGTAAAACATACAAATTGGCAAGGAATTGATGTACACCGGTATGTATGTTTGCACGTCGCGTTAGATTTAAACCTACACGTTTTATTCCGTGTACATTTGTGTTGATATCAATTAGTTGTAATTCATAAAAACTGTAGCTGGTAAGATGTTTCCTATGAAGGCAAAATAGTAATATTAATTAAAAAAAAAAAAAAAAAAAAAAAAAAAAAAAAAAAAGGGATGGGGAAATCTAATGACTCGAACAAGAGACCTGCCGTTTATGAGAAATGACATTTAGCCATCAAACCACCCATCCTTACAATTATCTATTAGAAAAGTTTGTTTTAACAGAGACAAAAACATACGTAGGTAGCACGCTCATGGCTACAAGTTTCTTTTAAAATAAGTAGGGAATGTAAATACTTAATTATTTGAATGTAGGGTGTAAGCGAGTCGAGTAACTTGAGCCCGTTTGAGCCGAATTTTATCGAGTCTCGAGCTCAAGACCAGAAAGTTAACCTGAAATGTTTATCGAGCCGAACTTGAGCTTATATATATACTTTCTTTGAGTAATTGTCGAGCTTTTTCATGCTTATTTATAAATACACTAAAAGTAAATACTTATTTATGAATGTAACGCGCACGGCCCGAGCTCGAGAAACTTTATCCTAAATTTTTGTTTTAGTTGTTTTAAAAAAAACACATCATCATAATAAATCGAGCTTTTTAAGCCAAATTCAAATTTTCTTGGGGTTAGCTCGACCTTGCCTCGTGAAGGCTCGCCAAGCTCAAGCCAAACATAATAATGTGGAGTCGAATTAAGCCCTACCAAAGTTCGACTTGCTTTGACTCGTTTATACTCCTCGTGAAGGCTCGCCAAGCTCAAGCCAAACATGTAATGGCGGATGCATCGAGTTGTAATTGCGCAGAATGTTCATAGAGTTTGAAGGTGAAAACATATTACCTGATTTGCAAGGCCTAGTTAACAAGCTTTTGTACGTCTAGCATGAAGTTAAGACTAAAGATCTATCAGCTTCATAAAGTAAAACAAGTTGCATGCGGTGAACCTTATGTGGTTCATTTAATTTGCTCATAAAAATCGACATAGGTAAGCAAAGTTCTTAAAAACTTTAACAAAACTTGGCATTACGTGTCCACTGGTCATTTGTTTAGCTAAATATATAAGGAATGATTGAGTTAATTAGTATCAAAATAATGATTAATTACGGTAATTTTAGAGATGAATAAATGTCTATTAAATGCATTTTTTGATTTAAAAGGAAATTTTGTCTTCATTAATTGCGCTTAATTCTTTGCCCAGTGGTCAGAGATTAGCAAAACCCTTATACATAAGCACAAGATTCTTTTTATCACATACACGATAAAATTGATCTTTATTTAGACAAATATTAATTACCATTTCTTCCAGCAAGATCTTAGACCTGACGTCACAGGTGAAAGTGCGATGACGACTTTAACATCGTTATTATCCTCATCATCGAGACGGAGAGGAAGATGGACGGTAATGTAACACCTTACCACCCTTGAGCACGCTTAATTGTAGATTTCCTGAGAACTCTACCCGTAGTTGAATTGACCACAAAAAACGTTGTGTCTTTGTAAGGCGAATGTTATTTTATTAACTCAATATCTCTAAAGGCCACAATCTATGTGAGATTCGCCTAGGGTGTCACAGGTACAACAAGAGAAACCGGGATAGCAACAAACTTCATATGGACGTTCAACGTATGGAAATGGCTTTGACGCCATTGTTGTGGTTCCTATTAATTAGCACACACATATCATCATAACCTTTCTCATGATTCCCATTATCTCTTGTTATTTCAAATTGGATTACTAATGCTTTTCTACAAGCTTTTCTAAAAACAACAAAGCACCCGCGTTTACCATCGTTTTGTGACATGTCTTCTAATGAGTTAAAAGACATTAGACTCGACATAGGGTACTTCAAAATAAGTGTCAGGTTTGACTTTTTAGAGTCTTTTTTGGTTCAACTTTGACCTCACATACTTTTACTTGTGTTATATGATACTTGATAAAAATTATACCAATTAAAATGCATTTGAAACCCAATCCATTCATGTATTTTGCATAAAGTATTATAAAACACAGATAAAAGTATTTACGGTCAAAGTTGAATAAAAAATACTTCAAAAATCAAACGCGACACGTATTTTGGGACAGAGGTAGTATGGTTTTTCCGGGTTTAAGTCTTTTTAGATATGAGTTAAAGACACATGGATTTAGGGTGTGTTTGTTTGAGGGGTGTGACACTGTTTGCGTAGACTCAACTCCAAAAATATTAGTTTGATTGTTGCTTTTGTAATAATGTGAGGGATTAGAATCATAGGACCCATACCACTAAAAAATGGTGGGATTCATAAAAGATTTCTAACACATTGATCTTGTTTAATTTTTCAGCCACACAATCTTGACTTTTTCTCTTTTAATCGTTATTTTGTTTCTATTTTATTTTAAACAATATTTTTAGATTTTTTGTGTATTTATAAATCAAACTTTTTATATATATAATAATATATATTCTCTTAAGATTTTCTCAAACCTTTCTCAAATCTTTCAAACCTTTCCCAAATCCTAATACCACTTATAAACCAAACGAGCCCTTAATGTCCAAAACATCAGAAACCGTAGTCATTTTAAAAATGAAATAGTACAATCGGTTTGTCAACATTTCAACCATAAATTTATAGTTTTATTGACACTATATATAATAAGTGACACCTAGTGGTTTAGTTTTGTAAAAAAGATTACAGTGACAAAAGGAGAAATCTGATAAAAAGTTATTAAGAAAGCCTAATGCAGTAAATAACACGCCATACTTTTTTTTTTCTCGATTGAAGTGAATATCAATCTCAACTCTATTTGTTTAGTACATTGATGTTGCGCATAATTAGTAGATAAATAAACAACACTCATGTTATCACAAGTACGTCGACGCCATTGCCATGTTACCCGTCATTTCGCCGGCTCCTCAACGGCGGTGAGTAGTTTTTTTAGTGAGTGAAGTATTTTTGATGATGTGGCCCACTTGCGATTATAACTTGGTATTTTTGTAGTATCATATGCCAATGCCACATATTGTACTACATAGGTATGTTTTTGTCTTTATAAAATAAACGTTTGCAATAGGTAAACAAAAGTACGGGTCGCTTGATGGCTAAACCTCATTTCTTATAAATAGTAGGTCTTGAGTTTGAGTCCTCACACTCACTCTTACTTCATTTTTCACTATTGATGTCATTATTGTGTCTTCTTTTACAACATCTGATCAGCAATAGTTTTAATGAATTACTAGCTGGGTACCCGCGCGTTGCGGCGGCGGGTACTAGTGTGATTATATATTTTTGGAGATAGCAATGTTTTTTCGATGCATTACTTTTAAAGAAGAAAAAAAAATGGCCAACAAAAATTATTAATTGAAAATTAGTTTGTTTTCTTACTTACACATTTATTAACATAATAAAAAGGTTTTATAGTGTTGTTTCAAGTTTTCATGGAGCAAATTTCAAGTTTATCACGGATTTTGATAATAATAATAATACATTAGCATTAAAGTGTTGTTGTTTAGATAACTTGTTCCAAACAAATGAACCCATCTAATCAAAATTAAGTATTTGCTGAGTGTTCATTTTTTTCATGGATTAAATCCGTTTTTAAAAAAATATGTAACAAAAGGATAAATATTGCACAAGAGGACAAGCAAAAATCTGGATTTAAGTTGGATCAGCCCAAGAATTGTCCAACACAAAAGTCCAACAAACACTATCTAAACCTAATTTCATGACCTATATTAAAACTAACCCTAATTTCTAGCAACCCTAACACTCATTGCACACATACAAACGCAGCCACACTATTTATCCTCTCTCACAAAGTGAGCCACCACAACAACAAATTCGTCCTTTTTGTTCAAAATCTAACCGAACATCATTCTTTCTTTATACATATCGAACATAAATAAACTAAGATCTTCCTTTATTTTTCTTCTTGTTCCAACCGAACAACAACGCACTTCTTCTTTATTGTTCACAAATATGTTGCAAGAAAATCGACTTCAAGATCTTGCATAACAAGGTCTCGGGTAGGTTGTGCTTCGTTATTGTTTTATCTAAACCGAAAAAAAGAGTAATGAAACACGAGTTGTTTTGTTATTTTCTTAATATTTTCGGATATAAAAGAAAAGAAGTTATGCTTCTATAGGATCTATGATGTGATTTCTCTTATAATTTTGTTCTAAAAATGAACTATTTGGGTATAAAAAGAGAAGGCTGAGATTTATGTTTGTTTCTTTTTGTTTTGAGTTAGAATTTATTTGGATGTGCTGGAAGCGGTTGTGAGATGAAGCTGTTTGCTTCAGAAATTGTGAGAGAATGAGGATAATTGTGGTAGTGTATGTTTTTAGAATGAGGATGATCTTGTTAGTGTGTATTTTTAGAGTAAGGGAAATTCCCTAGGAAATGTTAGTAAGGTAAATGCCTGAAGTAATGAATGCACGCCACATTTATATAACAACTACATGCATTAATGTGGTATTTTCTTTTTTTAATATGTGCATTACTAAGTTGTATAATATGCTTATTTGGTTGTAAGTCTGAAATTTATGTGCTTTCAAGTGTTGTACTTCATGCTTAAGTTGTTGCAAGTCTGAAAGTCTAAAAATTTAATAGGAGAGAGATTCATTTATGTATTATAAGTAGTAGAGATATTTGAAGCGTTAATGGAATAATTTTGAAGCGTTAATGATTTTTATATTTGATATAATGTTTAAGTGCGTAAACTGAAACAATAAAAATTAAACGAATACCCGTGCATAGCAACGAAATTTTATAGCGGCAGATAGTTGTAGAAATAAAAAAAAAAATTATGATTTATAAACGTAGAAAAATAATAGTTTAAGAGTTTGAGGATTAAACACAATTTAAACTGAATGATAATAATATAAGTTATAAGTTATAAACGCAAATAATAATAAAAGTTTATGTGTTATAAAATATGAAATGAATTAACACATTTAGCTCGTTTATATAGGATTATAAGCAATGGAAAAATTAAATTATCCCTCTTGGCAAGAAGTCAGTGTTTCAATACTTTTTCGTGTCCAGCAAATCGTGTTTTCAGCCTTACATTTTAATTTCAGCAGCGAATTTTAAGTTTTCAGTTTCCCTCAATATTCTAAGTTTCCTTTAATAGTTTACAGCTTTGCATTCCAGCCTCCAATAGTTACTTTAATTATTCTTTAACTTTTAATAGTCAATTTAATTATCTAAGTTTCCTTCAATACTTTTATGTTTTTCACTTTTAAGTTTTTTGGTTTTTATAGAAGGAGAGTTGAGATCAATATAGATCTCATATTTACCATAGATCCAATAAACTAATCTTAGCCATCCATTTTTAATCAAATTTAATAAAAAACCATTTTTCACATTTTTTTTAAAAACAACATATCTTGCAAACGGTAAATCTTCAAACTATAAAAAATACACCATCGCGACGAGAATTAAATTATCTTTCTATTAATATGCACTTTTCTATATTTTCGGCAATTTTTTTTCAAAAATTCCGGCTAGAAAAATCATACTACCTCCGTCCCAAAATTATAGTCCTCTATTGACTTTTTCGGTCTTTCCTTTTCAACTTTGACTTTAAATATTTTTATTTGTGTTATACAATAATTGATGAAATATATACCAATGAGAATACATTTAGGCTGGTCCCAGTCGCGACCTGGGACGACCTGGGACAACCTGCGCCACGTCAGCTTTCTCTCTCCAGCGACCTGGGACAACCCGGATGCCCCAGTCGACGACCCAAGGATATATATATATATATATTTTTTTTTTTTTTTAATTCAAACATTTTTAACATTAAATTTAAATTTCATTCAAATTAAAAAAAAAACATTACATTACGAAATTAAAAAAAAAAAAAACATTACACTACGAATTTAAAAAAAAAACATTACAATACGAAATTAAAATAAACACTACAATACTTAAACTAATAATCTAAATTGTAACGTGCTTTGATTGCTGCCTTAACTTTCTCCAACTCTTCTAGTTGGCGGCCGGTCAAATTTGGGTCGATTGGGGTGTTGTAGAAGATGATGTCGAAATCCTGTTTTGATATCCTCAGGAGCTCAAGTTTTTCTTTTTTTATCTCGAGCTCTTTTTCCCTCAACCGTAACCAATTTTCTTCTAAACCCTGCTTATTCTTACCTTTATCCTCTTTTGACGGCTTCTTGGTCTTTAAGAAATTTTTGGCCAACGATTGCATAAATGAGTCTGATGGAACATCATCATCACGAGAGGAGGAGGATGCTTTCTTCCTTCCTTTGTCACCACCAGCCAGTCGTGATTCTCTAGTCGTTTCCTCAGCAGAATCATCAACGTCATAGACATCGAAAGGATCACGAGCTTGGGTTGAACCAGAGGTAGTGGTAGAACCCTTTGTTTTCTTCCGACTATTTGTTGATAAAGCCGGCAACTCAACCTCCTTCCAAGCAGCATGACCCTTTAAAACCTCGTAGCACTCCTCCAAAGTGAAATCATGACCGTACGTCATACGGTATTCTTTAAGAGCTTTTGAGGTGTCGTCGATATCATTCTCACCGCTTCCATGGGTGTTCTTGATATTCTCCATGATAGCACAATAATTTCCAACCCTGTTACGAATCCTGCTCTTCCATTTGGTAGTGATAGAGTCATAGGTTCGGTCTTTGCCAGTTTCTTCCTTAAAGTACTCGATCACTAGCTCCCAAAACTTGAAGTGGTTCTGGGCGTTTCCTCTCGCCGCGTTTTCCGACACATAAACCCAAGCTTTACAAAGCACCACCTCGTCCTCCTTTGTCCATGGCTCTGCAGCCTTCTTGTTTTCCCCCTTGCTTGTTTCCGGCTTCTTGCCTTTGTCCTTGGCCTTTGAAGCACGTCTAGATGGCTGCTTTGGTTTGATGGGGGACATCTCTTCAGCGGTTTTCTCATCATCAGAATCATCAACGGGAATGGAACCATGGAACGAACCGTGGTGCGAACCGTGACCCGAACCTTGTCCCATCGAAGCATCTTGACTTGGGTAGTTTTGTGTCGGATACTCCGGCATCCAATCTTCCAAATTCATGTCTAGATTAGTGCTTCGAATCAGGGAATAAGGTTGATACGGTTGAGAAGGATAAATGAAGTCCATGTTTGGATAGTAACCAGACCCACTAGGTTCTTGCCGGTAATCTTGGTAAGAACGTTGCGGTGGGACAAAAGGACGGTTAAGATAAAACGCGTTTTGGTTTTGATTTGGTTGGGGTAGTTGTGATTGATAATCAAAAATTTGCGGAAGAAAACGAATAGGAGGCCGGTTTTGTTGTGGTGATATGCCGGTTAACTCGAAGTTGTTTTCCGGCGAGAAATTTATATCCGGGGCATTTTGGGGTAGTCGTGATCGTCGGGTTTTTGATTGTGGGGTATTTTTCTTTGACATTTTGAAGTTGGATAAAAATTAGATTTAATTGAATGTAGAGGAAAATGGTAAGTTGTGAATTGTGTTTGAGGTGAAGTGGGTATTTATAAAGTGGTAAAATGGGTTTGATTTTTTTTTTTTTTATTTGAATGACTAAACGGTCGAGTTTTAAAATTTGTATTAATGATGCGTTGGAAAGGAGAATAGCAAGAGTTAACATCGAGTGTCGAAAGAACCGATGTTCACTTTTTTGGTCCTTCGACCGATGTCCCAACCGGCCACCACATCCATCCCAACCGATCTCCACATCGGTCGACCTTCAAAAAGTTGCGTGCCCAACCGATTTGCATGGCTCGATTGCGACCAGCCTTAAAACCAATCCATTCATATATTTTTCATCAAGTATTATATAAAACAAACAAAAATATTTAAGATCAAAGTTGTAGAAGAAAGACCGAAAAAGTCAATAGAGAACTATAATTTTGGGACGGAGGGAGTACATGATTTTTTAAAATCGAATCATATATGATTTTCACAAATCATATATGATTTTCAAAAATCATATATGATTTGTAAAAATCGAATCATATATGATTTTTCTTGGCCAAAATTTTGGGAAAAAAAATTCGTTAAAAATATATAGTAGTGCATATCTATAGAAAGATAATTTAATTCTCGTCGCGATGGTATGATTTTTATCGCGTAATAATTAACGATTTGTGAGATATTTAATCTTTAAAAAAAGTGGTGAAAATTTATTTTAAAAAAAAATGAATGGCTATTATTAGATTATTGGATCTATAGTAATTTTGAGATATATATTGAACTTTTGCGATTAGTTAGAGAATTGCAGAAATCGTCCCTAAGGTTTGGTCAAATTGCAGGTTTCGTCCCAAAAAGTTTAAAATTGCATAAATCGTCCCCAAATCAAACCTTTTTGCAAATTTTGGTCCCTGGCTTTAACTGCCGTTAAGTTAATTTCGTTAAAATTTACACATTAGCCCCTTTTGGCCAATAACTCTTGCAGCGTTCATCCTTTTGGCCAAAACTCTTGCATAGTTCATCCTTTTGGCCAAAAACTTTTGCAGAGTTCATCCTTTTGGCCAAAACTCTTGCATAGTTCATCCTTTTGGCCAAAAACTTTTACAGAGTTCATCCTTTTGGCCAAAACTCTTTCATAGTTCATCCTTTTGGCCAAAAACTCTTGCAGAGTTCATCCTTTTGGCCAAAACTCTTTCATAGTTCATCCTTTTGGCCAAAAACTCTTGCAGAGTTCATCCTTTTGGCCAAAAAATTTTGCAGAGTTCATCCTTTTGGCCAAAAACTCTTGTAGCGTTCATCATTTTATACATTTTCATATGTTTTTAATCGTCTTCATCCATATTTATGCGTTTTTGTCCGGTTTTATATGTTTTTGTTCATTTTAATACGCTTTCGTCCGTTTTCATTCATTTTTAAGCGTTTTCAAAAAAAGAAAAAAAAATTGAAAATAAAAAATTTCGAATTTTTTCGCAAATTTGAAAAAAAAAAAATCCAAAAAATTTTGAAAAAGAAAATTGGGAAAAAAAATAATAAAAAAGAAAAAAAGAATTTTTTTTCGAAAAAAGTTTTTTTTATAATTTTTTTTTCGAAAAAAGAATTTTTTTTCCAAATTTTTTTTCGAAAAAAGTTTTTTTTTCTAATTTTTTTTCGAAAAAAGTTTTTTTTTTTCTATTTTTTTTTTTCGAAAAAAGAATTTTTTTTCCAAATTTTTTTTCGAAAAAAGTTTTTTTTTCTAATTTTTTTTCGAAAAAAGTTTTTTTTTTCTATTTTTTTTTTCGAAAAAAGAATTTTTTTTCCAAATTTTTTTTCGAAAAAAGTTTTTTTTTATAATTTTTTTTTCAAAAAAAGAATTTTTTTTCCAAATTTTTTTTCGAAAAAAAAAAGTTTTTTTTTTAATTTTTCGAAAAAAATTAGAAAAAAAAAACTTTTTTCGTAAAAAACTTTAATCGAAAAAAAATTTGGAAAAAAAATTCTTTTTTCGAAAAAAAAATTAGAAAAAAAAAAAACTTTTTTCGAAAAAAAATTAGAAAAAAAAACTTTTTTCGAAAAAAAATTTGGAAAAAAAAATTATAAAAAAAACTTTTTTCGAAAAAAAATTTGGAAAAAAAATTCTTTTTTTCTTTTTTATGATTTTTTTTCCCAATTTTCTTTTTCAAAATTTGTTGGATTTTTTTTTTCAAATTTGCGAAAAAATTCGAAATTTTTTATTTTCAATTTTTTTTTCTTTTTTTGAAGACGCTTAAAAATGAATGAAAACGGACGAAAGCGTATTAAAATGAACAAAAACATATAAAACCGGACAAAAACGCATAAATATGGATGAAGACGATTAAAAACATATGAAAATGTATAAAAGGATGAACGCTACAAGAGTTTTTGGCCAAAAGGATGAACTCTGCAAAATTTTTTGGCCAAAAGGATGAACTCTGCAAGAGTTTTTGGCCAAAAGGATGAACTATGAAAGAGTTTTGGCCAAAAGGATGAACTCTGCAAGAGTTTTTGGCCAAAAGGATGAACTATGAAAGAGTTTTGGCAAAAAGGATGAACTCTGCAAAAGTTTTTGGCCAAAAGGATGAACTATGCAAGAGTTTTGGCCAAAAGGATGAACTCTGCAAAAGTTTTTGGCCAAAAGGATGAACTATGCAAGAGTTTTGGCCAAAAGGATGAACGCTGCAAGAGTTATTGGCCAAAAGGGGCTAATGTGTAAATTTTAACGAAATTAACTTAACGGCAGTTAAAGCCAGGGACCAAAATTTGCAAAAAGGTTTGATTTGGGGACGATTTATGCAATTTTAAACTTTTTGGGACGAAACCTGCAATTTGGCCAAACCTTAGGGACGATTTCTGCAATTAACTCCGATTAGTTATTATTGGGTGACACAAGTTGATGCTACTTCAATTCAAAATAAATCAAAAGTATCAGACCAAAACAAAAGAAAAAAGGACAGTGGTAGAGTTGTTATTTTTGGCAAATATATCAATGCATTTGAAGCCTCTTGAGATGAGGTACGTATATAACATTATGAACAATGAATAATTTGTATTTTTGAATAAAACTTGAGAGAGTGCGTGGCTTGCTGGCTACGAATGATGTCCTATAAAGTGGTAGGTCTCGTGTTGGAGCCAGCAACGTCGTCGTTTTTTTTTTTTTTTTCATCAATTTTGCTCTTTAATTTGTTAGGTTAAAGTAACGTGAGTTGATTGACCAAAACATTAAAACCATAATTTCCTGAATGAAATAGCATACTCAAATTTATCAACACGAAAGTAATAAATTTAAACCGTTAACTTTAAAGTTCTTATCGATACTTCAAAATACTAGTGGCTAATGCATCTATGCTAACAATCGAGTACATTGAAATCCTTAGTTAATAGAATGATATACAATCACAAAAGAAACAAAACATAAAAGCATAAAACAGTAACAAATTAAACATGAACTCTTATGAAGAAAAAATATATATTAGAAGTATAATAATTGTTGATACATAATTTGGCGCGGGCTGGATTCGACGACCCTCCCTTGGTCGTTCGTCGTCTTCTCGAGCCTTAAGTAGACCTGTCAACAAAGATAACCCGTTAGGAGTGGACCCGAGGCCGTAGGCCCGGGGTCCACCTCCGACGGTCAAGTTAGTATGCGATGTAGCATAACATAAGTTGTTAGGGTTAGAGATAACCTGTCATGTATATGTAGGACATGGATTAGGGTTTAGGCGTAGAGTGGGCCGCTGTTTGCCTGGCCCAGTCCGGACCATACGTCCACAAGCCCCCCCAAGTCTAGTATGAGATAGCGCATGGCTATGTTATGCTAGACTTAAGTTCTGTTCATGGCCGCATAGGTGAAAATGGATCCCGCATGATGCATCCTGGGTAAGGGCGTACCTTTTGTACCAGTAGCGACGCAGCATGGTGCGACAGAAGACGTGCTTCTGTAGCAGAAGTGCGCGCTGTGCGCGACAAAGAGGTGCGACAGAAGACGTGCTTCTGTAGCAGAAGTGCGCGCTGTGCGCGACAAAGAGGTGCGACAGAAGACGTGCTTCTGCGCGCATTACATCCGTCTTTACAACCGACAGAGAACGTCTCCCCTGCGGCAAGATGGTGCGAATATTTAAATCCGTCTTTGTACCGGGCTTGCAATACCTCTTACATACGATCTGCTTCCAAATATACCTGCGTGACGCGTACGGAAACAGTGGTAGTATATACCCTGGTAGCCCCCCAAGTTTGATGGTGCTAGTCGTGTAGGAGCATTAAACTTATTTAATCTGCGAAAAACACTGAATGCAAAGATTAAAAGTATATGCCGCGAATCGCAGCATATAAAACCTAATGAATTGAAACAATAGACAGCACATAGCATGAATAATATATTGCGCATAGCCTAAATAATATATAGCACATAGCATAAATAATTAATAGCACATAGCATATAAGAAAATTGGCAGTGCGCACCCGTCGTGGGATGCGTACCAACGAAATAATTAATTGTTTTTTTGTTTTGTTTTTAATATATAAAAAACTCGGATAGATGTACCGTGACCGCGACTAATAGACACAGATGGATTTATCGTAACCGCATAGACTCGAACGTTTGTGGATGATCGCAGATGTTTATACCACGGCCTTTGGTCCAGTGCGCATCATGGCGATTGACTAGCATCGTGGTATTCGCGCGTACGCGTTCTCTGCGAAGATGTCTGAACGCACGGCCTAATGCGGGTAGATTTATCGCGACTGCGTTGTTCGAGCGCGAACAGGCGTACCAACCGTAAAAACAGTATCAGCGCGAATTAATTCGCGGCTAAAAAATTAAATAGCTCCGATCGTGCGGATATTTTCTTAGGTCCGATCGTGCGGACTAAAAGATAAAATAGGTCCGATCATGCGGACTAAAAGATAAAAAATAGGTCCGATCGTGCGGACTTTTTCTTTTATCTATCTTAATAAAAGACTTATTCGTAAATAATGATCTTTTGATAACAATATGCAATTTAACGTGATATTTTATTCCACGTTTTGAGTTGACCATAAATAGACCGACACGCAAAGGCAAGTTTGCGTATTTGAAGATGCTTTTATTTGACCATAGATTTGACGTGATATTGTATAAGGCAAAAGTTCAATATAGAACCAAAATTTACCATATATCCAATCAACCAATAATAGCCATTCATTTTTTTATTATGATAAACTTTCACCTTTTTTTAAAAAATTAAATATCTTGCAAACCGTTAATCGTTACGCGATAAAAATTATACCATCGTGACGAGAATTAAATTATCTTTCTATAGATATGCACTACTATATATTTTTAACAATTTTTTTTTTCAAAATTTCGGTCAACAAAAATCATATATGATTTGTGAAAATCATATATGATTCGATTTTTACGAATCACATATGATTTTTGAGAATCATATATGATTGTAAAAATCATATATGATTCGTAAAAATTGAATCATACATGATTTTTTAAAATCATATATGATTCATAAAAATCATATATGATTTTTTCGGACGGAATTTTTGAAAAAAAATGTTTGTCGAAAATATGTAAAAGTGCATATCTATAGAAAGATAATTTAATTCTCGTCACGATGGTGTATTTTTTATATTTTGAAGATTTACCGTTTGTAAGATATGATGTTTTAAAAAAAAAGGTGGAAAATGATTTTGTATTAATTTAGATAAAAAATGGAGGGTTATGATTGTTTCATTTGTTCTATGACAAATATGAGTTCTATATTGATCTCAACTCTATTGTATAATGGTTCAGTGAATATATGAGGATACTTTGCTTTTGTATATTGTCAAATACATGTCAAAGATTAACGAACGCTTTTTAAAGTGATATTAAATTAACATACCGACTTTAGAAATTGATTCGTGGTCCCAGCAACCTTGAATAAAGCAAGTGGTACACAGTGCTTTTAATTCGTGGTCCCACGGATGGCGCCAACTTGTTGATACATAATCTGGCGCGGGCTGGATTCGACGACTCTCCCTTGGCCGTTCGTCGTCTTCTCTAGCCCTAAGTAGACCTGTCAACAGAAAGAACCCGTTAGGAGTGGACCCGAGGCCGTAGCCCCGGGGTCCACCTCCGACGGTCAAGTTAGTATGCGATGTAGCATAACATAAGTTGTTAGGGTTAGAGATAACCTGTTATGTATATATAGGACATGGATTAGGGTTTAGGCGTAGAGTGGGCCGCTGTTTGCCGGGCCTGACCCATTCCTGGCCCAGTTCGAACCATACGTCCACAATAATAAATTTCATTGTGGTCATGTGGTAAAAATCGATTGATATGAATTAGACATAGTTATAAATAACTGCTCCCAACATAACGTGATCCCTCCAGAATTAGACATAGTTAGCTAGGCTATGTATAATTAAGGAACGATGACGTGACGTTCGGTTTAGTTGTTATAACTCTTAATGTTTACAAGGATTTAAACCGTGTCGTTAAAATGATAATTAAAGAAAAACAAAGTAAGATTCTCGTAAGTAATAACATATCGGAAAGAAAATAAGTACGATAGATGAGAATATTTTACAACGAATGGTTTAGCAAAAGTAGTACATCTTAAGTCATAAGATTAGGATACGATGAAAGACATAAACTTAGTACGACATAGTACATAAGGAAAATTAAGACTGTTAGTCGAATTTCTTCAGTCTTCTGCGTTGTTGTGACCATGACGAGCTTCTCCTCCTTGTAACATGTATGCATTCCCATGAGCACCTTCGACTTGTTGACCTTGGTTTTGAGGACATTGATTCCGATAGTGTCCTTGCTCCCCACATCCGAAGCATGTGACTACGGCTTTGCCCTTACAGTCCTTAGCAAGGTGTCCTACTTTGTGACAGCTAAAGCATATACCACATGGACCATTATGATGTAGCGTACATTGGTGGCATCGCGGTAAGTTTCCTGCATAAGCTCTTCCCCTTGTTGGTGCAGCAACATAGACCCTGGCGACTTCTTGTCTTCTATTCTGTTGTTGATGATGGTTAGTGTTACGGTTTTGGTTGTTGTTGTTATAACCTCCTTGGTCGTCTTCCCATTTTCTTTTGTTGTGGTTGATTTGGTTATCGTCGTTGTTGTTGTTGTTGTTTTGGTTATTGTTGTAGTTGGTGCGGTTGTTGGTATTGTTGTTACGGTTGGTGTTGGTGGTGTTGCCCCTCTTTACTACTTGTGCCATAAGCTTTTGAGACAATCGAATAGATTCCTCAATCGTTTGCGGGTCAGAAGAAGTCACGTCACCTTGAATAATTTCGGGAAGTCCTTCAATGAAAGCCTCCAGTAGCTTCTCATTATCCGAAACCATAGATGGGCATAACACGGCCAATTCTTGAAACCTTCGAATGTAAGTGTCAATATCGTACCCAATAGTCATTAGTTCATAGAATTCTGTCTCCAACTTTTTCACTTCCGTACGAGGACAAAACTTCTTAGTTACCAAACCTTTGAATTGCTCCCAAGTGAGCTTGAAAGCATTCTTCATTCCCATTGGCTGAGCATAAGAGTTCCACCACGACAATGCTCCATCAAGTAGTGTACTCGTAGCAAACTTGACCTTACTATCATCCGGGCAATTACATAACAGAAATACGGACTCCAATTTCTCAAACCATCGAACCATGGCAGTGGCTCCTTCGGTACCTCTAAACTTAGTGGGATCTCCACTTTTGAAATCCTTATACGAACAGCTTTTAACTCCGGACCCTCCTGCATTTCCTGTAGCAGCAGCAAGCCTTGCGGCTTCAGCAGCAGCCGCGGCCTCGGCAGCAGCAGCAGCCACCGTTTCCCTTTCAATCCTTAATGCCTCTGCTACACTATCCCTTACCAACTTTTGAATAGCCGCTTGGGTCATTACAGGTGTGGCTTTCTTCGGCGCCATATCTTCTTCAAAATAAAAGGAAAGGTAAGATGTAACAAAGTCCTATGTTAATAATAAGCGCTCTAAAGAGATGTGATAAGAGATAATAAGTTTGAGGTTATTTTTCAAAATGATCGACGGTTTCCGAAAAGATGGGTTATGAGGTGTCGTAAGTGCTTCAAATGTATGATGGTTTAGTGACTTAATGTGTGAATAAAGTGTAACTCGACATGTTAGTGGTGAAACAAGGAGTGAGAGTGACTTTGCCGTACTTAAAGGTTTATCTCAGCATTCGACGTTATCGGTGATGAGTCAACTGATATAAAAATTATGATAGGGAATGACAAATTATTCACCACATTAGAGTATGAGGAAATGATAATGGGATGGGAATTTAAAGGCATCCATGTGACAATCGATGTGAAATGAAAGTGAATAACTCGAAAAATGTACGTATAAACCGCATGTGAAGTGAACCTGCACTTATGATGAAATGATGAGATGCTATGATGATGTAGTTATAGTCTAGGGTCAATGATGCAACCTAGTTCTCTATAACTGAAGCTCTGATGCCAATCTGTCACACCCCCAAATTACCTGTTTTGCAGCGGAATGGAATTCCTGGGGATTGACTGTCATAGCATCACAATCACAGTTATATTGAACGACCTAAAGTGTCGTTTGAAAAGAATATCGTTTGATTTAATAAAACAATCAGAGTTTACAAAGTAGGTCCCAAATGAAAATCAACTTGTGCGGAAATAAGTTTGTTACAATTCAAACGATGTTTTAAAGTACATAAAACACAAGTGAGACGCGTCGTCATCACGACTCCATGAAGTCCAAATGCATGCCATGAAGTGAATGCCTTAGATACCTGAGATAAAAACATGCTAAAAAGTGTCAACACAAAGGTTGAGTGAGTTCATAGAGTTTGTTTTGAAATGTAAAGCCTTCCAAAATCGTTTATGCAGCAAAGGCATTGTAAATCCACCCAGTTCCAAGTTCCGCCCATACAAAACTTGCAACCTGTGTATTCACAACCCACTGCCAAAATGTGTATAGTTTATGTTCAAACATATGATTTCAAATGAATTCACAATAGTACCTAACTCGACGTAGAACGATAGCACTTAAACAATAAAACTAGACCTAATGTATCAGTAGTCAACTGATTTAGAACGTTATACGACGTAGAACCATAGCACATAATCAATAGCACCTAACTCAATGTATCAGTAGTCAACTGATTTAGAACGTTATACGACGTAGAACCGTAGCACGCAAACAAGAACACTTGATATAGTATAACCTTTGATTTAGAAACAATGGTAATCATGGTAGCATTTAGCCTTAAAAATCTAAAGTACTTATGAAAAATAGTTAAGCATGTATCTCCCCCAAAACAGTACAAAACAATTGAAAGTGGGGCTATGAAAACTCACTTGATAAACTGGTATGATGACAAGAGTGAGTACACCGAGGTATAGCGTGATACGTTAATCTGGACCTATTACGAATGATGTGATATGTAATGAGTTGCAATGTAATGTTATGCATGCATTTCGTATGTTATTTATACCATTTGCGAGTTTTGAAAATATTACTCGTCGTCGAAAAAAAGAAAAAATACTCTTTTGACGTCTAGACCATTCAAAAATGACTTTACAAGTTTTTACGTCAAAATGTCATCCTACAATGGTTTCGTAATGATTTATGGTGAAATTGTCACTTTTCGTCGCAAAACAATGTCGTCGGAATTATCATGAAATTAACAAAATGGCTTTGGAAAACTAGTCGTAAAATAGTGTACGTCGATCGTTAGAGAACGATCTCGACAGTTTTGGAAAGTTTGTATCGAAATCTAGAAGTTTCAGTTCAGGAGTTTTCGTCCAAAAGGTCTCGATCATAAAGATATTAAGGGTTAAAGATAGTGATTTTGGCTAATTGTGGTTCAAAAAGTGAGTTTCGGCCAAGTTTAGACAACCATAATTAATTTATTAGAACTCCGCTATACAAACGGCTTGTCGTTTTGAAAAATATGGCCGGTGAACTTGATTTTACTAGAAAACATTTCGTTACAAAAAGTTTCACAACCTCGTTAAAAACAGCCCTCAACAGGGACGTTACAGCTACCGTAACACTTGTATCGTAAAATAATATAGTTTTTCAGAAAATAATAGTTACGGCAAGTTTATGAAAACGTGCATATCTTTGTCGTTTCAAATCCGTTTTCTACGTATAATACGTCCTTAGCTTCGTATCGAAGTAAACTAATATATTTTTGCCAAGTCGAAATAATTTGTGAAGCTTAAGGCTCATTTTTGACTCGTACAAGAAAAATACATGTTGCTGAAATTTCTGAAAATTATATATTTCGTCGTCAAACTTGTAAAATCCATAACTTCTTCGTTATAACTCCGTTTTTATCCGTTCAAGCGGCCACGGATTCGTTTTAAAGTATATTTTCTAAATATCAAGGCCAAAAAGTCGTGCCTACTGTCGGTTTTTCCAGAAAATCAAAATAAGGACAGAACCTATTTTATACTTATCGAAAATAGTTTTTCTCGGACAAAACCTATTCTAATCCCTTCAAATCAACTCCAAAGCTAATCTAATCCTACCATACACCTTCTTAGGGTGTCATGGGTTCCTAGACATCATCAAGACCAAAGTATACCAAGGGAATATTTATAGGATGACCAAATATATATATATATACTCTAAAATCATGTAAAAATGGTATAAATCACATATGTCTTGCATGTTTGCTCCAAAAATGAAAAGATACATATGAAATGATAATGAAACATGAAAAATGAAAGAAACATGCTTACAAGTGAATATGATGAGGTGCAAGTAACAAGGTTAAACTTAAATACTCTTGGTTTTTATTTCAAAACCTAATAAAGAGTATTAACTAGATTGTTTATGCTTTCACTTGAGAAAAAGTTTTGTGATTCCTTTGAGAGCTCTTGATGTAGAACCGGTTTTGGATGAAGAACCCAAAGAGAGAAAGACTTTTAACTTGTCTTGAATTATTGGTGATAAATGAAATGAATAGATGAAGACTTTAGGTAATGTACAAGTTTATATAATCAAAGAAAAGAAAGAAAATAACACCAACTAGTACACATCCCCCCCCATGGCCGGATATGGGGGGATTGTGTTTCACATTATATATATATTTTTTTTCTTTTTAAACTTGTATATAATTGTGTAGATATTTAATAAAAATGTATAAGTAAAAGGTGTAGTTAAATGTAACTTTTTGGTACAAGTAAGTTTTTAATAGATCAAAATAGAATGTAATGAGATAATAAAAATTATAAAAATACATTCCTTGTGAAATTTGAGTGATATAAAAATTTTCGTGTAGTTTTTTAAGAAAAACGTCGTAATAATTTAACTTTAACGATTTATGTACCAACTAAATTCAAAACACTAGTTAAACTCAAAATATAGTTTTTATAACTAAATGTAAGTATAAAAATATGTCGGGATCATTTTTGAAAGTAACGGATTAAATGTTCAAAATAATAACTCACGCGATAAGGTTTATTTAATATAAAAAAAATTACGCGATTAATGTGAAATGAAATGTCATGAATGAACTATCATGATGCAAATGATGTCAATGAAATGTAGACTAATCTTAGTCCATATGAAATGTTCGTGATGATATGATCATGAATTCGCCGCTAAACCTTTAAGGTTACGCGAATTTGGAACACGTAAACCTAGTTTACGATAAATGTTGAAATAGTGAGGCATAAATTGTTTCGAGAAATGACCTGAAATTGCGAGTTGTCACATTCGCCCATCCAAAAAGGAATTCAGTCCCTGAATTCAGTTAGTGTTGGTCTATCGAATTTTTGAGTTTGTGATGAACAACGAGGAGAAAAGACATGGAGAAGTGTCGTTACGGTTATCGATGATTGAGAGCGCATAAAACATCGTAGTAAAGAAAATATCGGATGAATCTCTCATAAGTAACACTTTGAATTGGAACATGTGAAAGTTTTGCTTGCACTAAGATTTATAAATAACTGTTCCCAACATAACGTGATCCCTCCAGAATTAGACATAGTTAGCTAGGCTATGTATAATTAAGGAACGATGACGTGACGTTCGGTTTAGTTGTTATAACTCTCAATGTTTACAAGGATTTAAACCGTGTCGTTAAAATGATAATTAAAGAAAAACAAAGTAAGATTCTCGTAAGTAATAACATATCGGAAAGAAAATAAGTACGATAGATGAGAATATTTTACAACGAATGGTTTAGCAAAAGTAGTACATCTTAAGTCATAAGATTAGGATACGATGAAAGACATAAACTTAGTACGACATAGTACATAAGGAAAATTAAGACTGTTAGTTTCCGAATTTCTTCAGTCTTCTGCGTTGTTGTGACCATGACGAGCTTCTCCTCCTTGTAACATGTATGCATTCCCATGAGCACCTTCGACTTGTTGACCTTGGTTTTGAGGACATTGATTCCGATAGTGTCCTTGCTCCCCACATCCGAAGCATGTGACTACGGCTTTGCCCTTACAGTCCTTAGCAAGGTGTCCTACTTTGTGACAGCTAAAGCATATACCACATGGACCATTATGATGTAGCGTACATTGGTGGCATCGCGGTAAGTTTCCTGCATAAGCTCTTCCCCTTGTTGGTGCAGCAACATAGACCCTGGCGACTTCTTGTCTTCTATTCTGTTGTTGATGATGGTTAGTGTTATGGTTTTGGTTGTTGTTGTTATAACCTCCTTGGTCGTCTTCCCATTTTCTTTTGTTGTGGTTGATTTGGTTATCGTCGTTGTTGTTGTTGTTGTTTTGGTTATTGTTGTAGTTGGTGCGGTTGTTGGTATTGTTGTTACGGTTGGTGTTGGTGGTGTTGCCCCTCTTTACTACTTGTGCCATAAGCTTTTGAGACAATCGAATAGATTCCTCAATCGTTTGCGGGTCAGAAGAAGTCACGTCACCTTGAATAATTTCGGGAAGTCCTTCAATGAAAGCCTCCAGTAGCTTCTCATTATCCGAAACCATAGATGGGCATAACACGGCCAATTCTTGAAACCTTCGAATGTAAGTGTCAATATCGTACCCAATAGTCATTAGTTCATAGAATTCTGTCTCCAACTTTTTCACTTCCGTACGAGGACAAAACTTCTTAGTTACCAAACCTTTGAATTGCTCCCAAGTGAGCTTGAAAGCATTCTCCATTCCCATTGGCTGAGCATAAGAGTTCCACCACGACAATGCTCCATCAAGTAGTGTACTCGTAGCAAACTTGACCTTACTATCATCCGGGCAATTACATAACAGAAATACGGACTCCAATTTCTCAAACCATCGAACCATGGCAGTGGCTCCTTCGGTACCTCTAAACTTAGTGGGATCTCCACTTTTGAAATCCTTATACGAACAGCTTTTAACTCCGGACCCTCCTGCATTTCCTGTAGCAGCAGCAAGCCTTGCGGCTTCAGCAGCAGCCGCGGCCTCGGCAGCAGCAGCAGCCACCGTTTCCCTTTCAATCCTTAATGCCTCTGCTACACTATCCCTTACCAACTTTTGAATAGCCGCTTGGGTCATTACAGGTGTGGCTTTCTTCGGCGCCATATCTTCTTCAAAATAAAAGGAAAGGTAAGATGTAACAAAGTCCTATGTTAATAATAAGCGCTCTAAAGAGATGTGATAAGAGATAATAAGTTTGAGGTTATTTTTCAAAATGATCGACGGTTTCCGAAAAGATGGGTTATGAGGTGTCGTAAGTGCTTCAAATGTATGATGGTTTAGTGACTTAATGTGTGAATAAAGTGTAACTCGACATGTTAGTGGTGAAACAAGGAGTGAGAGTGACTTTGCCGTACTTAAAGGTTTATCTCAGCATTCGACGTTATCGGTGATGAGTCAACTGATATAAAAATTATGATAGGGAATGACAAATTATTCACCACATTAGAGTATGAGGAAATGATAATGGGATGGGAATTTAAAGGCATCCATGTGACAATCGATGTGAAATGAAAGTGAATAACTCGAAAAATGTACGTATAAACCGCATGTGAAGTGAACCTGCACTTATGATGAAATGATGAGATGCTATGATGATGTAGTTATAGTCTAGGGTCAATGATGCAACCTAGTTCTCTATAACTGAAGCTCTGATGCCAATCTGTCACACCCCCAAATTACCTGTTTTGCAGCGGAATGGAATTCCTGGGGATTGACTGTCATAGCATCACAATCACAGTTATATTGAACGACCTAAAGTGTCGTTTGAAAAGAATATCGTTTGATTTAATAAAACAATCAGAGTTTACAAAGTAGGTCCCAAATGAAAATCAACTTGTGCGGAAATAAGTTTGTTACAATTCAAACGATGTTTTAAAGTACATAAAACACAAGTGAGACGCGTCGTCATCACGACTCCATGAAGTCCAAATGCATGCCATGAAGTGAATGCCTTAGATACCTGAGATAAAAACATGCTAAAAAGTGTCAACACAAAGGTTGAGTGAGTTCATAGAGTTTGTTTTGAAATGTAAAGCCTTCCAAAATCGTTTATGCAGCAAAGGCATTGTAAATCCACCCAGTTCCAAGTTCCGCCCATACAAAACTTGCAACCTGTGTATTCACAACCCACTGCCAAAATGTGTATAGTTTATGTTCAAACATATGATTTCAAATGAATTCACAATAGTACCTAACTCGACGTAGAACGATAGCACTTAAACAATAAAACTAGACCTAATGTATCAGTAGTCAACTGATTTAGAACGTTATACGACGTAGAACCATAGCACATAATCAATAGCACCTAACTCAATGTATCAGTAGTCAACTGATTTAGAACGTTATACGACGTAGAACCGTAGCACGCAAACAAGAACACTTGATAGTTGATATAGTATAACCTTTGATTTAGAAACAATGGTAATCATGGTAGCATTTAGCCTTAAAAATCTAAAGTACTTATGAAAAATAGTTAAGCATGTATCTCCCCCAAAACAGTACAAAACAATTGAAAGTGGGGCTATGAAAACTCACTTGATAAACTGGTATGATGACAAGAGTGAGTACACCGAGGTATAGCGTGATACGTTAATCTGGACCTATTACGAATGATGTGATATGTAATGAGTTGCAATGTAATGTTATGCATGCATTTCGTATGTTATTTATACCATTTGCGAGTTTTGAAAATATTACTCGTCGTCGAAAAAAAGAAAAAATACTCTTTTGACGTCTAGACCATTCAAAAATGACTTTACAAGTTTTTACGTCAAAATGTCATCCTACAATGGTTTCGTAATGATTTATGGTGAAATTGTCACTTTTCGTCGCAAAACAATGTCGTCGGAATTATCATGAAATTAACAAAATGGCTTTGGAAAACTAGTCGTAAAATAGTGTACGTCGATCGTTAGAGAACGATCTCGACAGTTTTGGAAAGTTTGTATCGAAATCTAGAAGTTTCAGTTCAGGAGTTTTCGTCCAAAAGGTCTCGATCATAAAGATATTAAGGGTTAAAGATAGTGATTTTGGCTAATTGTGGTTCAAAAAGTGAGTTTCGGCCAAGTTTAGACAACCATAATTAATTTATTAGAACTCCGCTATACAAACGGCTTGTCGTTTTGAAAAATATGGCCGGTGAACTTGATTTTACTAGAAAACATTTCGTTACAAAAAGTTTCACAACCTCGTTAAAAACAGCCCTCAACAGGGACGTTACAGCTACCGTAACACTTGTATCGTAAAATAATATAGTTTTTCAGAAAATAATAGTTACGGCAAGTTTATGAAAACGTGCATATCTTTGTCGTTTCAAATCCGTTTTCTACGTATAATACGTCCTTAGCTTCGTATCGAAGTAAACTAATATATTTTTGCCAAGTCGAAATAATTTGTGAAGCTTAAGGCTCATTTTTGACTCGTACAAGAAAAATACATGTTGCTGAAATTTCTGAAAATTATATATTTCGTCGTCAAACTTGTAAAATCCATAACTTCTTCGTTATAACTCCGTTTTTATCCGTTCAAGCGGCCACGGATTCGTTTTAAAGTATATTTTCTAAATATCAAGGCCAAAAAGTCGTGCCTACTGTCGGTTTTTCCAGAAAATCAAAATAAGGACAGAACCTATTTTATACGTATCGAAAATAGTTTTTCTCGGACAAAACCTATTCTAATCCCTTCAAATCAACTCCAAAGCTAATCTAATCCTACCATACACCTTCTTAGGGTGTCATGGGTTCCTAGACATCATCAAGACCAAAGTATACCAAGGGAATATTTATAGGATGACCAAATATATATATATATATATATATACTCTAAAATCATGTAAAAATGGTATAAATCACATATGTCTTGCATGTTTGCTCCAAAAATGAAAAGATACATATGAAATGATAATGAAACATGAAAAATGAAAGAAACATGCTTACAAGTGAATATGATGAGGTGCAAGTAACAAGGTTAAACTTAAATACTCTTGGTTTTTATTTCAAAACCTAATAAAGAGTATTAACTAGATTGTTTATGCTTGCACTTGAGAAAAAGTTTTGTGATCCCTTTGAGAGCTCTTGATGTAGAACCGGTTTTGGATGAAGAACCCAAAGAGAGAAAGACTTTTAACTTGTCTTGAATTATTGGTGATAAATGAAATGAATAGATGAAGACTTTAGGTAATGTACAAGTTTATATAATCAAAGAAAAGAAAGAAAATAACACCAACTAGTACACATCCCCCCCCATGGCCGGATATGGGGGGATTGTGTTTCACATTATATATATATTTTTTTTCTTTTTAAACTTGTATATAATTGTGTAGATATTTAATAAAAATGTATAAGTAAAAGGTGTAGTTAAATGTTACTTTTTGGTACAAGTAAGTTTTTAATAGATCAAAATAGAATGTAATGAGATAATAAAAATTGTAAAAATACATTCCTTGTGAAATTTGAGTGATATAAAAATTTTCGTGTAGTTTTTTAAGAAAAACGTCGTAATAATTTAACTTTAACGATTTATGTACCAACTAAATTCAAAACACTAGTTAAACTCAAAATATAGTTTTTATAACTAAATGTAAGTATAAAAATATGTCGGGATCATTTTTGAAAGTAACGGATTAAATGTTCAAAATAATAACTCACGCGATAACGTTTATTTAATATAAAAAAAATTACGCGATTAATGTGAAATGAAATGTCATGAATGAACTATCATGATGCAAATGATGTCAATGAAATGTAGACTAATCTTAGTCCATATGAAATGTTCGTGATGATATGATCATGAATTCGCCGCTAAACCTTTAAGGTTACGCGAATTTGGAACACGTAAACCTAGTTTACGATAAATGTTGAAATAGTGAGGCATAAATTGTTTCGAGAAATGACCTGAAATTGCGAGTTGTCACAAAAATCGATTGATATGATTGTTCTTGGTTTGAGTTTTTTAAAGATGATTTAAAGACACGTGGATTTGTCGTCCAAAACATCAGAAACCGTAAATCACCAAAACACAACACAAAAAAAATAAATTTCAACCATAAATTTATAGTTTTATTGTGACTGTATATAATAAGCGACACCTAGTGTTTAGTTTGTTGGAAAAGATTATACTGACAAAACAAGATATTTGAAACAGGTCATAAATCCTGATAACTCATAGAAAGAGCCGAAAACGGTGACTCAAATTCTTTGATTATACAACGTACATCTTAATAAAAAAATAGTAAAAGACCTACCTCCTGTTGATAACTTCATCCATTTATAATTCTTAAGATCGAAGATAATACTAGCCAATAAATAATGGTACACTTTCATGTGTTATTAATAAGCATAAGTACAACATTTGTTGTGCAAGTTACTTGGTAATTAATCTAACAAAACCGTAGTGGACAAGGCCCTTTATGGGCTACATAATCCATCGAGTACTACATCGAGTCATCGAGCATGAGGTCTTCATTCAAAATCAAGAAACAGTGTCCAATGAAGTCAATTTGTAAAAATGTCTGCATATTGGAAACGTTAAGAGATATGAAGAACGCGCACATGTCCTGAAGCCAAAAAATCACATACAAAGTGAATCTCAATCTCAACTCGATATCTTTAGTACGTCGATGTTGCACATAACTGGTAGATAAATAAACAACACTCACGTTATCACAATATTCCTGCTTAGCAATAAAAAGTTTAATATACAACTCGCGTAAAAGGTTGCGAACCCGTGTTTCTACAACTGCATTGGGTCACCTTTCGGTATTCAGCCTCTAAACTCGAACAAGAAAGTGTTTCTAGTCGCTTACATAAGGTTTCACCTAAAAATACATGATAGCCGAATTGTGGACGTACGTGCTACTGGGCAACCTGCCCAATCGGCATCAGAATAACCAGAAAGTTGAGTATTAGATGAAACATGAAACTATAATTCAAAATCAACAGTGCCACGAATATACCTCAAGATACGCCTCAGACGATGAAAATGAGGTTCCCAAAGATCATGTGTATAAATAAAAATATGTTAGAACCGCATTGGATATGCTTTTATAGTATAAGTTAATTAGTTGTACGAAACGAAGTCTTACACATTTACCACAATATATTTATAAACCCGTTTGATAATGATTATATGTATGATTTAAACAACGCGATTAGAAGTACCCAAAATACTTTATGCAAGGAAAAAATGCATAATTACCTAATATAAAGAAAAAGAAAGTACATTGAATACTTAATAAGTAGCAAATATAAAGTCTTACGAAGACATAAAAAAAATAAAAAATAAAAAAAATAAAAAAAAATAATAATGCAAGTTCAAAGCCATCAATGGCATTATCAAAAATCAAAACAATAAATAAGATGTATGTTGGTTACTTTTAACATAAAAATAAATAATTATAGTTGAGAAGGAAACATGAGAGAGTGAGTGGCGTGATGGCTAGTTTTGATTTCTTATGAATTCTTCGTCACGTGTTCGAGTCATCTCGCATTAGTGTTACTTAGGGCCGTCTTTAAGGTTGTGCAAGGTGAGCGATCGCTCAGGAAATTTTTGAAGCCTAAAAATTTGTCTCATTAATAATTATATGCAGACATATTTTTCACAAAGAAAAAATATGTAGATGTGGAAATAATGAGTAATATGTTAGAACCCTTAGATAAATAATTGCATTGTATCTTATACACGGTGACACTTTATATATAATATTGCTTAAACGAAAGGCCTTATTATATAATTTCGTGCAGAACCCTTAAAAATTTCGCCGATTCATGAGACGGCTCTGGTGTTACTGTTGAATTTATTAGTAAAGTTAGTCTTTAAACATCACATACATTAAAATAAAAGAGAAGCTAAAACCACAAAAAAATATTCACACGATAACATGAAATGTTTAGATGTGCATAAGTGATAAAATTTAAAAATAAGTGAGAGAATATCATAAATTAGAGGACATGTCATTTGTGCGTATATTTTTTCGTAATATCAAAGGTCACGAGCGGTCTGTGTCACTTGCTCCAGGATGTGAGGCAGATGGGAAATGCCCAATATGTAGTTATGACATGATAGGGTATATAATCATAAAGTGTCAGAGTTGCAAGCTCGCAATGCATTACCAGTGTTGTTAGAGATTGTAATGTATTTTTTAAGTAATGTCTTGAATTGGATGGCTTGGTCTAAGCTTGTAACTTTTTTTTTTTTTTTTTTTTTTTTTGTTCACATTCCAGTCATCCATATTTTACAGTTCTTTTATAATATTTGTATCCTCGATGGACTTTGTGTTTGTAGTTATTTTCTTTTGAGAGAGATTTGAATTTGAATGAAAAAAGCATTTCCAAATGTTTATCTCTCCCAAAATATAAGGTTAAAGCTAATGCTAAAGTGTGTATTTCTCTTTAGGGTAGCATATTCTACTCTAATTAATCATCTGGACACGCTTTTGGTTTGATTAATCACATGGATCAGTTGTAACATTTGGAATTGAAGAAAAGGATTAATGTGTGTTATTAGATTGAATAAGATTGAAGAACAGGTTGATCAATCAAGGATTGAATTGCAGAAAAAGATTGAATAAGGTTATAACGTTAATGTGTGTATTTTTTTCTCTGGTAATTCAAATTGTGTGGAAGGATTTGTGGGTGTGTTTTGTAATGGGACTTCCGGTTTTTAAAAATATTTACACTCTTGACCTAAAATTATAAAACAATAACCCTCAAACCCATGTGTATTTTTGACCTTTTAATGTTTGACTATAAAAAACGAACTTTTTCTAAATTTTTGTCACATATAGAAATATTTAAGGTTTTTTTATAATTAAAAAGTTTTTTAAAAAAACAAATTAAAAAAATTATTACCTAAAAAGGAATGAATTGATTTTTTTGAAATGCAAAATTCCCACTAGGGGTTTTGTTTTATTATATAAATAAAAGATGTACCTCATTTCAAGATGCTACAAATGCATTGATATATTTTTAAAAACACCAACTCTACTAATGTCTTTTTTTCTTTTGTTTTGGTTTATGATACTTTTGATTTACTTTGAATTGAAGTACATTTACTAGTGTAACTGAATACTGTCTAATATTTCCATTTTGTTTTTGTTTTTGTTTTTGTTTTGTTTTTTTGTTTTTTTTTTTTTTTTTTTTCTTTCATAGACCTTGAGTTTAAATTTGATAACTTTTTAGCGTTCTCTTTTGTTTATGACCGTGTTGTATTAATTCTATCAAGTATTTAGTTACATACTAAGGGAAAAAGTAACAACTTAGTACATATGTTCGATGTTTTTCTAAGAAAAAAGTATATAGAAACGTGTTCGAAAGATATAAAAACGTTGGTGAAATATATGTTAATGATTAAAAATTAAGCAACAAAAAGTAAAACATACAAATTGGCAAGGAATTGATGTACACCGGTATGTATGTTTGCACGTCGCGTTAGATTTAAACCTACACGTTTTATTCCGTGTACATTTGTGTTGATATCAATTAGTTGTAATTCATAAAAACTGTAGCTGGTAAGATGTTTCCTATGAAGGCAAAATAGAAATATTAATTAAAAAAAAAAAAAAAAAAAAAGGGATGGGGAAATCTAATGACTCGAACAACAGACCTGCCGTTTATGAGAAATGATATTTAGCCATCAAACCACCCATCCTTACAATTATCTATTAGAAAAGTTTGTTTTAACAGAGACAAAAACATACGTAGGTAGCACGCTCATGGCTACAAGTTTCTTTTAAAATAAGTAGGGAATGTAAATACTTAATTATTTGAATGTAGGGTGTAAGCGAGTCGAGTAACTTGAGCCCGTTTGAGCCGAATTTTATCGAGTCTCGAGCTCAAGACCAGAAAGTTAACCTGAAATGTTTATCGAGCCGAACTTGAGCTTATATATATACTTTCTTTGAGTAATTGTCGAGCTTTTACATGCTTATTTATAAATACACTAAAAGTAAATACTTATTTATGAATGTAACGCGCACGGCCCGAGCTCGAGAAACTTTATCCTAAATTTTTGTTTTAGTTGTTTTAAAAAAAACACATCATCATAATAAATCGAGCTTTTTAAGCCAAATTCAAATTTTCTTGGGGTTAGCTCGACCTTGCCTCGTGAAGGCTCGCCAAGCTCAAGCCAAACATAATAATGTGGAGTCGAATTAAGCCCTACCAAAGTTCGACTTGCTTTGACTCGTTTATACTCCTCGTGAAGGCTCGCCAAGCTCAAGCCAAACATGTAATGGCGGATGCATCGAGTTGTAATTGCGCAGAATGTTCATAGAGTTTGAAGGTGAAAACATATTACCTGATTTGCAAGGCCTAGTTAACAAGCTTTTGTACGTCTAGCATGAAGTTAAGACTAAAGATCTATCAGCTTCATAAAGTAAAACAAGTTGCATGCGGTGAACCTTATGTGGTTCATTTAATTTGCTCATAAAAATCGACATAGGTAAGCAAAGTTCTTAAAAACTTTAACAAAACTTGGCATTACGTGTCCACTGGTCATTTGTTTAGCTAAATATATAAGGAATGATTGAGTTAATTAGTATCAAAATAATGATTAATTACGGTAATTTTAGAGATGAATAAATGTCTATTAAATGCATTTTTTGATTTAAAAGGAAATTTTGTCTTCATTAATTGCGCTTAATCCTTTGCCCAGTGGTCAGAGATTAGCAAAACCCTTATACATAAGCACAAGATTCTTTTTATCACATACACGATAAAATTGATCTTTATTTAGACAAATATTAATTACCATTTCTTCCATCAAGATCTTAGACCTGACGTCACAGGTGAAAGTGCGATGACGACTTTAACATCGTTATTATCCTCATCATCGAGACGGAGAGGAAGATGGACGGTAATGTAACACCTTACCACCCTTGAGCACGCTTAATTGCAGATTTCCTGAGAACTCTACCCGTAGTTGAATTGACCACAAAAAACGTTGTGTCTTTGTAAGGCGAATGTTATTTTATTAACTCAATATCTCTAAAGGCCACAATCTATGTGAGATTCGCCTAGGGTGTCACAGGTACAACAAGAGAAACCGGGATAGCAACAAACTTCATATGGACGTTCAACGTATGGAAATGGCTTTGACGCCATTGTTGTGGTTCCTATTAATTAGCACACACATATCATCATAACCTTTCTCATGATTCCCATTATCTCTTGTTATTTCAAATTGGATTACTAATGCTTTTCTACAAGCTTTTCTAAAAACAACAAAGCACCCGCGTTTACCATCGTTTTGTGACATGTCTTCTAATGAGTTAAAAGACATTAGACTCGACATAGGGTACTTCAAAATAAGTGTCAGGTTTGACTTTTTAGAGTCTTTTTTGTTCAACTTTGACCTCACATACTTTTACTTGTGTTATATGATACTTGATAAAAATTATACCAATTAAAATGCATTTGAAACCCAATCCATTCATGTATTTTGCATAAAGTATTATAAAACACAGATAAAAGTATTTACGGTCAAAGTTGAATAAAAAATACTTCAAAAATCAAACGCGACACGTATTTTGGGACAGAGGTAGTATGGTTTTTCCGGGTTTAAGTCTTTTTAGATATGAGTTAAAGACACATGGATTTAGGGTGTGTTTGTTTGAGGGGTGTGACACTGTTTGCGTAGACTCAACTCCAAAAATATTAGTTTGATTGTTGCTTTTGTAATAATGTGAGGGATTAGAATCATAGGACCCATACCACTAAAAAATGGTGGGATTCATAAAAGATTTCTAACACATTGATCTTGTTTAATTTTTCAGCCACACAATCTTGACTTTTTCTCTTTTAATCGTTATTTTGTTTCTATTTTATTTTAAACAATATTTTTAGATTCTTTGTGTATTTATAAATCAAACTTTTTATATATATAATAATATATATTCTCTTAAGATTTTCTCAAACCTTTCTCAAATCTTTCAAACCTTTCCCAAATCCTAATACCACTTATAAACCAAACGAGCCCTTAATGTCCAAAACATCAGAAACCGTAGTCATTTTAAAAATGAAATAGTACACTCGGTTTGTCAACATTTCAACCATAAATTTATAGTTTTATTGACACTATATATAATAAGTGACACCTAGTGGTTTAGTTTTGTAAAAAAGATTACAGTGACAAAAGGAGAAATCTGTTAAAAAGTTATTAAGAAAGCCTAATGCAGTAAATAACACGCCATACTTTTTTTTTCTCGATTGAAGTGAATATCAATCTCAACTCTATTTGTTTAGTACATTGATGTTTCGCATAATTAGTAGATAAATAAACAACACTCATGTTATCACAAGTACGTCGACGCCATTGCCATGTTACCCGTCATTTCGCCGGCTCCTCAACGGCGGTGAGTAGTTTTTTTAGTGAGTGAAGTATTTTTGATGATGTGGCCCACTTGCGATTATAACTTGGTATTTTTGTAGTATCATATGCCAATGCCACATATTGTATTACATAGGTATGTTTTTGTCTTTATAAAATAAACGTTTGCAATAGGTAAACAAAAGTACGGGTCGCTTGATGGCTAAACCTCATTTCTTATAAATAGTAGGTCTTGAGTTTGAGTCCTCACACTCACTCTTACTTCATTTTTCACTATTGATGTCATTATTGTGTCTTCTTTTACAACATCTGACCAGCAATAGTTTTAATGAATTACTAGCTGGGTATCCGCGCGTTGCGGCGGCGGGTACTCGTGTGATTATATATTTTTGGAGATAGCAATGTTTTTTCGATGCATTACTTTTAAAGAAGAAAAAAAAATGGCCAACAAAAATTATTAATTGAAAATTAGTTTGTTTTCTTACTTACACATTTATTAACATAATAAAAAGGTTTTATAGTGTTGTTTCAAGTTTTCATGGAGCAAATTTCAAGTTTATCACGGATTTTGATAATAATAATAATACATTAGCATTAAAGTGTTGTTGTTTAGATAACTTGTTCCAAACAAATGAACCCATCTAATCAAAATTAAGTATTTGCTGAGTGTTCAGTTTTTTCATGGATTAAATCCGTTTTTAAAAAAATATGTAACAAAAGGATAAATATTGCACAAGAGGACAAGCAAAAATCTGGATTTAAGTTGGATCAGCCCAAGAATTGTCCAACACAAAAGTCCAACAAACACTATCTAAACCTAATTTCATGACCTATATTAAAACTAACCCTAATTTCTAGCAACCCTAACACTCATTGCACACATACAAACGCAGCCACACTATTTATCCTCTCTCACAAAGTGAGCCACCACAACAACAAATTCGTCCTTTTTGTTCAAAATCTAACCGAACATCATTCTTTCTTTATACATATCGAACATAAATAAACTAAGATCTTCCTTTATTTTTCTTCTTGTTCCAACCGAACAACAACGCACTTCTTCTTTATTGTTCACAAATATGTTGCAAGAAAATCGACTTCAAGATCTTGCATAACAAGGTCTCGGGTAGGTTGTGCTTCGTTATTGTTTTATCTAAACCGAAAAAAAGAGTAATGAAACACGAGTTGTTTTGTTATTTTCTTAATATTTTCGGATATAAAAGAAAAGAAGTTATGCTTCTATAGGATCTATGATGTGATTTCTCTTATAATTTTGTTCTAAAAATGAACTATTTGGGTATAAAAAGAGAAGGCTGAGATTTATGTTTGTTTCTTTTTGTTTTGAGTTAGAATTTATTTGGATGTGCTGGAAGCGGTTGTGAGATGAAGCTGTTTGCTTCAGAAATTGTGAGAGAATGAGGATAATTGTGGTAGTGTATGTTTTTAGAATGAGGATGATCTTGTTAGTGTGTATTTTTAGAGTAAGGGAAATTCCCTAGGAAATGTTAGTAAGGTAAATGCCTGAAGTAATGAATGCACGCCACATTTATATAACAACTACATGCATTAATGTGGTATTTTCTTTTTTTAATATGTGCATTACTAAGTTGTATAATATGCTTATTTGGTTGTAAGTCTGAAATTTATGTGCTTTCAAGTGTTGTACTTCATGCTTAAGTTGTTGCAAGTCTGAAAGTCTAAAAATTTAATAGGAGAGAGATTCATTTATGTATTATAAGTAGTAGAGATATTTGAAGCGTTAATGGAATAATTTTGAAGCGTTAATGATTTTTATATTTGATATAATGTTTAAGTGCGTAAACTGAAACAATAAAAATTAAACGAATACCCGTGCATAGCAACGAAATTTTATAGCGGCAGATAGTTGTAGAAATAAAAAAAAATTATGATTTATAAACGTAGAAAAATAATAGTTTAAGAGTTTGAGGATTAAACACAATTTAAACTGAATGATAATAATATAAGTTATAAGTTATAAACGCAAATAATAATAAAAGTTTATGTGTTATAAAATATGAAATGAATTAACACATTTAGCTCGTTTATATAGGATTATAAGCAATGGAAAAATTAAATTATCCCTCTTGGCAAGAAGTCAGTCTTTCAATACTTTTTCGTGTCCAACAAATCGTGTTTTCAGCCTTACATTTTAATTTCAGCAGCGAATTTTAAGTTTTCAGTTTCCCTCAATATTCTAAGTTTCCTTTAATAGTGTACAGCTTTGCATTCCAGCCTCCAATAGTTACTTTAATTATTCTTTAACTTTTAATAGTCAATTTAATTATCTAAGTTTCCTTCAATACTTTTATGTTTTTCACTTTTAAGTTTTTTGGTTTTTATAGAAGGAGAGTTGAGATCAATATAGATCTCATATTTACCATAGATCCAATAAACTAATCTTAGCCATCCATTTTTAATCAAATTTAATAAAAAACCATTTTTCACATTTTTTTAAAAACAACATATCTTGCAAACGGTAAATCTTCAAACTATAAAAAATACACCATCGCGACGAGAATTAAATTATCTTTCTATTAATATGCACTTTTCTATATTTTCGGCAATTTTTTTTTCAAAAATTCCGGCTAGAAAAATCATACTACCTCCGTCCCAAAATTATAGTCCTCTATTGACTTTTTCGGTCTTTCCTTTTCAACTTTGACTTTAAATATTTTTATTTGTGTTATACAATAATTGATGAAATATATACCAATGAGAATACATTTAGGCTGGTCCCAGTCGCGACCTGGGACGACCTGCGCCACGTCAGCTTTCTCTCTCCAGCGACCTGGGACAACCCGGATGCCCCAGTCGACGACCCAAGGATATATATATATATATATATATATATATATATATATATATATATATATATATATATATATATATATATATATATATATATATATATATATATATATATATATATTTTTTTTTTTTTTTTTTTTAATTCAAACATTTTTAACATTAAATTTAAATTTCATTCAAATTAAAAAAAAAACATTACATTACGAAATTAAAAAAAAAAAAAAAACATTACACTACGAATTTAAAAAAAAACATTACAATACGAAATTAAAATAAACACTACAATACTTAAACTAATAATCTAAATTGTAACGTGCTTTGATTGCTGCCTTAACTTTCTCCAACTCTTCTAGTTGGCGGCCGGTCAAATTTGGGTCGATTGGGGTGTTGTAGAAGATGATGTCGAAATCCTGTTTTGATATCCTCAGGAGCTCAAGTTTTTCTTTTTTTATCTCGAGCTCTTTTTCCCTCAACCGTAACCAATTTTCTTCTAAACCCTGCTTATTCTTACCTTTATCCTCTTTTGACGGCTTCTTGGTCTTTAAGAAATTTTTGGCCAACGATTGCATAAATGAGTCTGATGGAACATCATCATCACGAGAGGAGGAGGATGCTTTCTTCCTTCCTTTGTCACCACCAGCCAGTCGTGATTCTCTAGTCGTTTCCTCAGCAGAATCATCAACGTCATAGACATCGAAAGGATCACGAGATTGGGTTGAACCAGAGGTAGTGGTAGAACCCTTTGTTTTCTTCCGACTATTTGTTGATAAAGCCGGCAACTCAACCTCCTTCCAAGCAGCATGACCCTTTAAAACCTCGTAGCACTCCTCCAAAGTGAAATCATGACCGTACGTCATACGGTATTCTTTAAGAGCTTTTGAGGTGTCGTCGATATCATTCTCACCGCTTCCATGGGTGTTCTTGATATTCTCCATGATAGCACAATAATTTCCAACCCTGTTACGAATCCTGCTCTTCCATTTGGTAGTGATAGAGTCATAGGTTCGGTCTTTGCCAGTTTCTTCCTTAAAGTACTCGATCACTAGCTCCCAAAACTTGAAGCGGTTCTGGGCGTTTCCTCTCGCCGCGTTTTCCGACACATAAACCCAAGCTTTACAAAGCACCACCTCGTCCTCCTTTGTCCATGGCTCTGCAGCCTTCTTGTTTTTCCCCTTGCTTGTTTCCGGCTTCTTGCCTTTGTCCTTGGCCTTTGAAGCACGTCTAGATGGCTGCTTTGGTTTGATGGGGGACATCTCTTCAGCGGTTTTCTCATCATCAGAATCATCAACGGGAATGGAACCATGGAACGAACCGTGGTGCGAACCGTGACCCGAACCTTGTCCCATCGAAGCATCTTGACTTGGGTAGTTTTGTGTCGGATACTCCGGCATCCAATCTTCCAAATTCATGTCTAGATTAGTGCTTCGAATCAGGGAATAAGGTTGATACGGTTGAGAAGGATAAATGAAGTCCATGTTTGGATAGTAACTAGACCCACTAGGTTCTTGCCGGTAATCTTGGTAAGAACGTTGCGGTGGGACAAAAGGACGGTTAAGATAAAACGCGTTTTGGTTTTGATTTGGTTGGGGTAGTTGTGATTGATAATCAAAAATTTGCGGAAGAAAGCGAATAGGAGGCCGGTTTTGTTGTGGTGATATGCCGGTTAACTCGAAGTTGTTTTCCGGCGAGAAATTTATATCCGGGGCATTTTGGGGTAGTCGTGATCGTCGGGTTTTTGATTGTGGGGTATTTTTCTTTGACATTTTGAAGTTGGATAAAAATTAGATTTAATTGAATGTAGAGGAAAATGGTAAGTTGTGAATTGTGTTTGAGGTGAAGTGGGTATTTATAAAGTGGTAAAATGGGTTTGAATTTTTATTTTTTTTTATTTGAATGACTAAACGGTCGAGTTTTAAAATTTGTATTATTGATGCGTTGGAAAGGAGAATAGCAAGAGTTAACATCGAGTGTCGAAAGAACCGATGTTCACTTTTTTGGTCCTTCGACCGATGTCCCAACCGGCCACCACATCCATCCCAACCGATCTCCACATCGGTCGACCTTCAAAAAGTTGCGTGCCCAACCGATTTGCATGGCTCGATTGCGACCAGCCTTAAAACCCAATCCATTCATATATTTTTCATCAAGTATTATATAAAACAAACAAAAATATTTAAGATCAAAGTTGTAGAAGAAAGACCGAAAAAGTCAATAGAGAACTATAATTTTGGGACGGAGGGAGTACATGATTTTTTAAAATCGAATCATATATGATTTTCACAAATCATATATGATTTTCAAAAATCATATATGATTTGTAAAAATCGAATCATATATGATTTTTCTGGGCCAAAATTTTGGGAAAAAAAATTCGTTAAAAATATATAGTAGTGCATATCTATAGAAAGATAATTTAATTCTCGTCGCGATGGTATGATTTTTATCGCGTAATAATTAACGATTTGTGAGATATTTAATCTTTAAAAAAAGTGGTGAAAGTTTATTTTAAAAAAAAATGAATGGCTATTATTAGATTATTGGATCTATAGTAATTTTGAGATATATATTGAACTTTTGCGATTAGTTATTATTGGGTGACACAAGTTGATGCTACTTCAATTCAAAATAAATCAAAAGTATCAGACCAAAACAAAAGAAAAAAGGACAGTGGTAGAGTTGTTATTTTTGGCAAATATATCAATGCATTTGAAGCCTCTTGAGATGAGGTACGTATATAACATTATGAACAATGAATAATTTGTATTTTTGAATAAAACTTGAGAGAGTGCGTGGCTTGCTGGCTACGAATGATGTCCTATAAAGTGGTAGGTCTCGTGTTGGAGCCAGCAACGTCGTCGTTTTTTTTTTTTTTTCATCAATTTTGCTCTTTAATTTGTTAGGTTAAAGTAACGTGAGTTGATTGACCAAAACATTAAAACCATAATTTCCTGAATGAAATAGCATACTCAAATTTATCAACACGAAAGTAATAAATTTAAACCGTTAACTTTATAGTTCTTATCAATACTTCAAAATACTAGTGGCTAATGCATCTATGCTAACAATCGAGTACATTGAAATCCTTAGTTAATAGAATGATATACAATCACAAAAGAAACAAAACATAAAAGCATAAAACAGTAACAAATTAAACATGAACTCTTATGAAGAAAAAATATATATTAGAAGTATAATAATTGTTGATACATAATTTGGCGCGGGCTGGATTCGACGACCCTCCCTTGGTCGTTCGTCGTCTTCTCGAGCCTTAAGTAGACCTGTCAACAAAGATAACCCGTTAGGAGTGGACCCTGGCCGTAGGCCCGGGGTCCACCTCCGACGGTCAAGTTAGTATGCGATGTAGCATAACATAAGTTGTTAGTGTTAGAGATAACCTGTCATGTATATGTAGGACATGGATTAGGGTTTAGGCGTAGAGTGGGCCGCTGTTTGCCTGGCCTGACCCATTCCTGGCCCAGTCCGGACCATACGTCCACAAGCCCCCCCAAGTCTAGTATGAGATAGCGCATGGCTATGTTATGCTAGACTTAAGTTCTGTTCATGGCCGCATAGGTGAAAATGGATCCCGCATGATGCATCCTGGGTAAGGGCGTACCTTTTGTACCAGTAGCGACGCAGCATGGTGCGACAGAAGACGTGCTTCTGTAGCAGAAGTGCGCGCTGTGCGCGACAAAGAGGTGCGACAGAAGACGTGCTTCTGTAGCAGAAGTGCGCGCTGTGCGCGACAAAGAGGTGCGACAGAAGACGTGCTTCTGCGCGCATTACATCCGTCTTTACAACCGACAGAGAACGTCTCCCCTGCGGCAAGATGGTGCGAATATTTAAATCCGTCTTTGTACCGGGCTTGCAATACCTCTTACATACGATCTGCTTCCAAATATACCTGCGTGACGCGTACGGAAACAGTGGTAGTATATACCCTGGTAGCCCCCCAAGTTTGATGGTGCTAGTCGTGTAGGAGCATTAAACTTATTTAATCTGCGAAAAACACTGAATGCAAAGATTAAAAGTATATGCCGCGAATCGCAGCATATAAAACCTAATGAATTGAAACAATAGACAGCACATAGCATGAATAATATATTGCGCATAGCCTAAATAATATATAGCACATAGCATAAATAATTAATAGCACATAGCATATAAGAAAATTGGCAGTGCGCACCCGTCGTGCTATGCGTACCAACGAAATAATTAATTGTTTTTTTGTTTTGTTTTTAATATATAAAAAACTCGGATAGATGTACCGTGACCGCGACTAATAGACACAGATGGATTTATCGTAACCGCATAGACTCGAACATTTGTGGATGATCGCAGATGTTTATACCACGGCCTTTGGTCCAGTGCGCATCATGGCGATTGACTAGCATCGTGGTATTCGCGCGTACGAGTTCTCTGCGAAGATGTCTGAACGCACGGCCTAATGCGGGTAGATTTATCGCGACTGCGTTGTTCGAGCGCGAACAGGCGTACCAACCGTAAAAACAGTATCAGCGCGAATTAATTCGCGGCTAAAAAATTAAATAGCTCCGATCGTGCGGATATTTTCTTAGGTCCGATCGTGCGGACTAAAAGATAAAATAGGTCCGATCATGCGGACTAAAAGATAAAAAATAGGTCCGATCGTGCGGACTTTTTCTTTTATCTATCTTAATAAAAGACTTATTCGTAAATAATGATCTTTTGATAACAATATGCAATTTAACGTGATATTTTATTCCACGTTTTGAGTTGACCATAAATAGACCGACACGCAAAGGCAAGTTTGCGTATTTGAAGATGCTTTTATTTGACCATAGATTTGACGTGATATTGTATAATGGTTCAGTGAATATCTGAGGATACTTTGCTTTTGTATATTGTCAAATACATGTCAAAGATTAACGAACGCTTTTTAAAGTGATATTAAATTAACATACCGACTTTAGAAATTGATTCGTGGTCCCAGCAACCTTGAATAAAGCAAGTGGTACACAGTGCTTTTAATTCGTGGTCCCACGGATGGCGCCAACTTGTTGATACATAATATGGCGCGGGCTGGATTCGACGACTCTCCCTTGGCCGTTCGTCGTCTTCTCGAGCCCTAAGTAGACCTGTCAACAGAAAGAACCCGTTAGGAGTGGACCCGAGGCCGTAGCCCCGGGGTCCACCTCCGACGGTCAAGTTAGTATGCGATGTAGCATAACATAAGTTGTTAGGGTTAGAGATAACCTGTTATGTATATATAGGACATGGATTAGGGTTTAGGCGTAGAGTGGGCCGCTGTTTGCCGGGCCTGACCCATTCCTGGCCCAGTTCGAACCATACGTCCACAATAATAAGTTTCATTGTGGTCATGTGGTAAAAATCGATTGATATGATTGTTCTTGGTTTGAGTTTTTTAAAGATGATTTAAAGACACGTGGATTTGTCGTCCAAAACATCAGAAACCGTAAATCACCAAAACACAACACAAAAAAAATAAATTTCAACCATAAATTTATAGTTTTATTGTGACTGTATATAATAAGCGACACCTAGTGTTTAGTTTGTTGGAAAAGATTATACTGACAAAACAAGATATTTGAAACAGGTCATAAATCCTGATAACTCATAGAAAGAGCCGAAAACGGTGACTCAAATGCTTTGATTATACAACGTACATCTTAATAAAAAAAAATAGTAAAAGACGTACCTACCTCCTGTTGATAACTTCATCCATTTATAATTCTTAAGATCGAAGATAATACTAGCCAATAAATAATGGTACACTTTCATGTGTTATTAATAAGCATAAGTACAACATTTGTTGTGCAAGTTACTTGGTAATTAATCTAACAAAACCGTAGTGGACAAGGCCCTTTATGGGCTACATAATCCATCGAGTACTACATCGAGTCATCGAGCATGAGGTCTTCATTCAAAATCAAGAAACAGTGTCCAATGAAGTCAATTTGTAAAAATGTCTGCATATTGGAAACGTCAAGAGATATGAAGAACGCGCACATGTCCTGAAGCCAAAAAATCACATACAAAGTGAATCTCAATCTCAACTCGATATCTTTAGTACGTCGATGTTGCACATAACTGGTAGATAAATAAACAACACTCACGTTATCACAATATTCCTGCTTAGCAATAAAAAGTTTAATATACAACTCGCGTAAAAGGTTGCGAACCCGTGTTTCTACAACTGCATTGGGTCACCTTTCGGTATTCAACCTCTAAACTCGAACAAGAAAGTGTTTCTAGTCGCTTACATAAGGTTTCACCTAAAAATACATGATAGCCGAATTGTGGACGTACGTGCTGCTGGGCAACTTGCCCAATCGGCATCAGAATAACCAGAAAGTTGAGTATTAGATGAAACATGAAACTATAATTCAAAATCAACAGTGCCACGAATATACCTCAAGATATGCCTTAGACGATGAAAATGAGGTTCCCAAAGATCATGTTATAAATAAAAATATGTTAGAACCGCATTGGATATGCTTTTATAGTATAAGTTAATTAGTTGTACGAAACGAAGTCTTACACATTTACCACAATATATTTATAAACCCGTTTGATAATGATTATATGTATGATTTAAACAACGCGATTAGAAGTACCCAAAATACTTTATGCAAGGAAAAAATGCATAATTACCTAATATAAAGAAAAAGAAAGTACATTGAATACTTAATAAGTAGCAAATATAAAGTCTTACGAAGACATAAAAAATAAAAAAATTAAAAAAAATAAAATAAAAAAAATAATGCAAGTTCAAAGCCATCAATGGCATTATCAAAAATCAAAACAATAAATAAGATGTATGTTGGTTACTTTTAAAATAAAAATAAATAATTATATTTGATAACTTGAAATGTTTAGATGTGTATAAGTGATAAAATTTAAAAATAAGTGAGAGAATATCATAAATTAGAGGACATGTCATTTGTGCGTATATTTTTTCGTAATATCAAAGGTCACGAGCAGTCTGTGTCACTTGCTCCAGGGTCTGAAGCAGATGGGAAATGCCCAATACGTAGTTATGACCTGATAGGGTATATAATCATAAAGTGTCAGAGTTGCAAGCTCGCAATACATTACCAGTGTTGTTAGAGTTTGTAATGTATTTTTTAAGTAATGTCTCGAATTTGATGGCTTGGTCTAAGCTTGTAACTCTTTTGTTTGTTGTTCACTTTTCAGTCATCCATATTTTACAGTTCTTTTATAATATTTGTTTCCTCGATGGACTTTGTGTTTGTAGTTATTTTCTTTTGAGAGAGATTTGAATTTGAATGAAAAAAGCATTTCCAAATGTTTATCTCTCCCAAAATATAAAGTTAAAGCTAATGCTAAAGTGTGTATTTCTCTTTAGGGTGTGATTGCGATTGAGGACTTCATGGCATTTTTATTTTAAATTTCTTGAAATAGTGTGTTTGATATGCTAAATTAAGGTTATTAAAATTCCATAGATTGGCAAAATGAGGTAAATTACAATGCATTCAAAAAGTGAAGAATTTCAATTTACTTGAAAACATTTTTTTTATAAATGACCAAAATACTATTTTACATTCTTTTCCCTTTTGTTTATGCTATTTTGGCGTCGTTTTTTTTTAGAATCAAAGTAAATCCAGGACATTGTTCAAAATACTATAAATTTTCATCAACCAAACACGTCAAGTTATTTTAAATTCCGAATTCTAAATCCTCAAGAATTAAAATTTCTAATTTCAAAGTCACGAACCAAATGTTGCCTTAGTCTTTTGTATATATTTTTCATTTCTTTTTATTATAAAAGAAAAAGATAAAAATAAAGTTAAAGTTAAAGTTTTAGCTTACAGGAAACAGGAAAATAATTAAGAAGTTTTAGCTTTTAGCTAACTTAACATAGTCGCTAAACATATGCTGTATATCAGATAATATATTAATCTAAGCAGAGTAAAATGGTTATATTAAAAAAAATAATAAAGAATATATAGCTAAACAATGTATTTCGTTAGACTGATATCATACAGAGTTTTAACGTACTTATTATCAATTAGTACTACATATCTTTCACACAATAATATCTTTTAGGCATTACAAAAAGTACTTAGGGCCCGTTTGGTTTGTAGATGGGTTTTGAATTTGGATTTGGTTTAGGATTTGTAATAAAAAATAATTAAGAGAGAGAAAATATATTTTAAATAATATTATAATTAAATTGTATTTAAATATTACATTTTAGTTTTAATATTAAAAGTGATGTGAGAGGAAATTAAAGGGGAAAACCCACTCATCATATTATCTTTTGTGTACACCCTTGTTTGAGGGTTGAAAGATAATTTGTAAACCTAAGTCACCAACCAAACAATTATTTAGTGACAAATCAAGCTAAAAACATTCCAAAGTAGGAAAACAAACGGACCCTTAGAATTAAAGACCTCTTTTAGGCATTACAATGCCGACCGTATGTCAACTTCATGGGGTGCTTGTCCAACTTGTGAAGTATAATAATACGAGGCAAGCATAAAGCACAAGCAGAATGTAGGTTAAAATCGTAAGATGTACAATTAAAAAAAAATCTTCGTCAATGAAGTCACGTGTATAATCATTCAAACATTGAATAGTTAGCAAAAAAAAAAATAAATAAAAAATAAGGCTGCCAATGAATTTATGTTGGCCGGGATGAAACCTGATCAAGACCTCGTATGTACTATATAGGTAGTATAGACATCAGTTTGAAAAAAAAAATAATAATAAAATAAAATTTGGTACACTTGTCCAAGTTTTAATAAAGTCACACAGTCTAACGGTAGCACAAGATTAAAATTGGAAATCATTTATTTTTACTACAATGTGAACCATGGGAGCAAAAGTGGGCATTTTTTGCATTTTCTATTTTAACAATGTGTAAGCTTGTACTATCCAATGTTACATACCGTACTATGTTTTTGTCTTTTTTCCAAAATGAGTTTTCTAATAGATAAATGCATTTGATAGTGTAAAGTTTGGTTGTCCTGATGGCTAAACATTTTTTTTGTTTTTCAATATTCATTCGGCTTACTGTTATGTCAAATTCTATTTAATGACAATTATTGATATATTCCAGTTTGAACTTTAACCACATATAGCACGAATTAAACAGTACGTGTACTCATGTTTATTAATGCAAAAATAAAGAATTTAAACCATTACATTTTAGTTGATACCAGATTAAGCGAGACCAATTCTATTTTTTCGGTTTTACTTTCAAGTTGGCGAAACTTATGAATGCGTTCACAAGATTAGAATAACATGACCCAGCAATGATGAATATTGTTAACTGATACAATCAATATCAACACAAATGAACATGGAAAAAAAATAAGAAAACGTGGATGATAAAATTTGACCCAATGCGCGCGCAAACAATAATGCTAGTTTACATCAATTTCCTCACCAGTTTACGAGTCTCAGATGCATAACTTTACAGAATTTCAATTCACTCATAACAAATAAAATAATATACAAATGGCTGCAAAAACAGCATTCTACTTAGGGCTGATCATCGGGCGAAAACCGGACCGGACCGAGAAAAACCGGACCGAGACCGAATCCGGCAAAAAACCTAGACCGAGACCGAGACCGAATGTAGTCGGTCCGGTCCGGTCCGGTCTCGGTCGGTCCGGTCCAACAAGGCTAAATTTTCGGTTTGTGGTCCGGACCGGACCGGATTGAGACCGAATTTGCCAAAAATGATAGACCGAGACGGTCGGACTACCGGTCATTCGGTCCGGTCGGTTTCAGTTCGATCCGGTCGGTTTTGTCGGTCGGTCCGGTTCATCCGGTCCGTTTGCTCACCCCTAATTCTACTAACTGAAACCAAATGGCTTCAACAAACAACATGTCCATTCAAAACCCATTTTGCCTTTTTGTCTTTACCATTATCCTTTTTTAATTTCCTTTAGTTTTTACTTTCAGTTTTTTAATTTAACAATATTCTAATTCTAGTTATTGTTACGTTATTATGTAACACGTGCATTCAAATAGTCCATTCAAGCTTAAAAAAAATGTGAATTTTAACGATTATATTTTTGGTTTTGTTGATACTGTAGATTAACTAAACACCATTTTAGTTGGTTTGGTTTTACTCTCAATTTAGGCGAAAATTTTGATTACGTTAAAAAGAATAAATTTAGTATCACAATATATAAAGAGAGTTATGATCAAATGAGAATAATAATAATAAGGGTGGGATTTACGTTCATGAATCTCACAGTTTTAAAACTTTCAAAAATAGAAGTTCCCAAATATATATTTCTTTTCTCGGGTCATTAATGTTGATCTTACCTAACCAACTGGCTTAGCTCAGTTGGCCATCTGAGCTCCTTCTAGAGCCTGGGGGAGGTTTCACCCAAGGTTCAAGTCTCGCAAGAGACAAAAAAATTCCAGGTTTTCCTCCTAGTGTGAAGCTGTAATTTCCCTTCGCGGGTCTTTCTTAGTGGTTCGAATCCCGAGGCCTGCCCGTTTGGATGGTTAAACTCAGGGGTCGGATTTCAAGTGTGGTGCCGTTCTAAAAAAAATTGTTGATCTTACCTCTCATACTCAACTTAAACGAGATTGCGTATAATAGTTATATTCTATTTTTAGTTATTGATTGTTGATGTATTTAAGTTGATTTGAGCAAGTGTTCTTAGTTAAGGCCGAGCATAATATATAGACCACGAACCAAACCGATAAACTGGCCCAAAGCAGACGGACTCAACTGGACCAAACATAATTCGGTTTGATCTTCGGTCCACTTTTTTCTCATATTCGTTTCTCGGTCTGGCCAACCCTTACGCAAAACCGGTCGCTATGATTTACAAACCGGATTGAGTCGACGCACCAGACCGAACACATTTCCGTCCGGTTTTCGGTCTAGTGTTTTGAGTTATTCGGTTTTTTATCTAGTCCAGGTTTCATCAGTCCAGTTTTGGAACTATAATCAGCCGTACTATCAATACGAACTAGCCTTAAACTAATCTATGCACCATGGTATCTTCAACAAAACCCTTGCAATTGCTTTTCATTAACTTATATAACTCAATTTGCACTAGCTTCTTGGTTTAGTCAGCAGTGATAATATGATAATGTGTTTTAAGATCAAAAAATACTATCATAGAAAAACACTAGCACTCTTTAATTATCCTTGAAAAAACAATTGTTACAATTTTCATAGGCCAGCATTCTGCAATAGCAGCTGCATTGTTGGCGACAAGAAGAAAGTGCTTGGTCGAAAGGCTTACTCCATAATCCCGTCAACCATTCATCATTAATCATAGCATATTCTTGCATAGGATGCGAGAATTACCTATTATCTATACTCCTTTATAAAGGGTTTGGGACATTCTAAATATAGTAGTCTTAAAATGTTTAAGACCAAAAACATTTCTATAAAAAGGAAGTTACTTTTGAGAAGCATAAAAACTCATCATACCCATAATTAATGTCTTAAATTCTTATAATTGTAACATCCTCCAATATTGATGCATCCCATTTAAACCATATGAAGACTTGTAACAACCCATTAAAAACGAGCATTGCCCCAACCTTAAGTATACATATTGCACATAAGTCTATCACACACCAAACACATAAAAAACACACACAACCCACTGGCAGGTTTTTTCTCGGCTCACTAACTTTTGCCACCACCACAAGATCCCTCCACCACCGGACCTCTGAAAAACATTTGCTCGCCACAAAATAGTCACCATATACCCGTCGCCGCATTGCGCGGGTAACCTTCTAGTTTGTACTTATTTGTTTTTATACTTAATACTACTAAAGTTAATACTTAATACTGCTAAAGTAAAAGCAAAATAAAGTAAAAGATAAAATTGCTAGAGTAATATAAAGAGGACATGTAAAAGAAAGGATAAGAAAAAGTTAATACTTAATACTTGGTAGGTCTCATATTCTTCTTTTCTTTCTTTTGATTTTTCCCCTTTTCCTTTTTATTTGTTACTTTGTCTTCTCGATGTTATTAACTAAAGAATATTTCTATTATATAGTAAGATTCTAGTCCTTTTATATTGTCGAATCTAAACATCAACAACTAATACACAATCATGTGGGAGCGGGATATGACGAGTTAAGATGTAAGTAATCACAGAAAAACAAATATAAAGTTTATTGAATTATGCAAAATATTATGTTATAAGTTTTGTTTATTTAAACAAACCAATTCAAAAATATTTAATGGTCTACGAACATAAAGAAACGAATGAGGATAAATAATGAACACATAATCGGAGGTTCACGAACATAAATGAATGGACGGCACTTTTGTTCTTTTAACTAAACGAACTTAAAATGTTGTACATGGTCATTAGAGAAAGGGCCTCATTCCTCCACCGGTTAATGTGCTCCTAGAGGCGCAACAATGTGGAAAACTACCACATCGTCCATCATCCATACTTCAACAAATGAAAGAGACTGAATAGTCAGAAAATCAGGACAACCACGGTTCAATCCAGCCATGAGGGGTGAGATGACGTTTCGTTCCACATAAATCCCCAAAACTGTCTTTGACGTCTCCATTATTAGAAGTGTGAAACCTGCATGTTTCGAGTGAATAGTACATTATAGGAAAACTTGGAAAGTAGATCTTGTTCGCCATCTGTGGTGTTTTGGCATCAAGGCAGAACGAAGACGCGCCGCCACATATAAATATCATATGTTTACCTAGACTATCTATTTTCACTCGTTCTTGTGAAACGGTTAATTCGAATACCTCAACTGATTCTCCAAACTTTCCCACAATGACTCATAAAGTATGCTGATCACATCTCAAATGGAAATACTCTTGGAAAGATGTGCAGCAGCTTGCTGGGGCTAGAGCTTCATCACGCACTAATATACAGTCTTGTCTGTCCATTTCCTTAAAAATATCTAGTATTCCATCATCCCTCAAGGCATAAAGATCCCGGCCATAGAATGTTACAGAGTGAAATAGCTTACGACCTCTAATATTTACTAGCAGTCTACGCCAGGATGGTTCACCGCCTACTATGTGGATCCAAACATGACACTGCATATGTAGTGTAATTCCAACAACCATGCAATCGGGAGAAGTAGGTGGTGCAGAGAAACTAATGATATCTGTATTAGGTAGCTGTGGAAGCTCAATGATATCGCTTGTGAAAGGGTTAAAGAACATCAATGATCCATCAGGTTTTAAAATTAGCAACCAACCAAACCTAGAACACTTTATTTGGAAATTGCATATCAGCTCTTGAGGTGTTTTCATATAATACTCGTTACCAAATGTGACCAGTCAAAGTGATAATGCCTTTATGTTTGTTGAACACTATCAGCCACGGTGAAGGGAATGAATACTTTTGCATTATCCTTGATGCTTTTCCGTCGTTCCATGACATCAAAGGTGCAGCTAAATGACAACGTTTGCATGTAGAACAGAAGTTCAGGTAGTCGACACCAGCACAAAACTCCATTATTAACATCTCCAAAACATGAGATGGAAGATTGAACAGGCGTGATTCTTCATCATCATCAACCTTATCACTTTCTAACCTACAAAATTTATGATTTTTTTACTAAACATAATATTATTTGTCATAATGTATAAATGATTAATGTGCTTTATAACAGAACTTGAATCGCATTTCATAAATACAAAGGAAATTACGTGTCATTAATTTCAATTAGTCCAAATATGTACAAAACTCTTTCTCTTTTACCCATAATAACTAAAAGCAATACAAAACTCTTTCTTTTTTACCTGCTGCATTCATATGGATGAGGCAACAGCTTGAGGCATTCGAGACCAACACAAAACTCTTCCTTTTTTAAAACACCACTGAGCAGGTATTGCTAATTTTCGTAGAAGACACAGAATTTTTTAAAATCCGGTCCAACACAATGTGTGTCTTGTTATTGCATGTTTAGTTAGTCCATCACTAAGTGAAAAGTAAATTCAGTTTTCACATAATTCAATATATTTAACTGAAAATCGTATATCATTTTAATTATGTTCTTATACTACAGTTAAAAAAAGTTGTGCAACCGATCACTTTAGCTAATCAGTGAACATAGTATGCAAGTATGCAACAATCTTACAACTTTTGTTTGGTGGCCTATAATATTGATCCATACATATATGAATGTATTCTATATATATAAATGTTCAAAATTACAAAAACACTAATTCACTAGTTACCTATAAAATTTAAGAAAAAAATAATTATTATGGGAGGTGCTAATAAGCAAATGAAGATGGTTGTGATCAGTTTGATGATTTTCTTTATGGGCACGATCACGGTGGATGTCGAAGGCGTTGCATGTTGCATCGGTACTGTGTTGCTATGAATCCGGTCTGCCACCAATGGCCATGCGTCCGATGCCTGCTTCAGGCCCCATTGTTGTTGACAGGAAGAAAGTTCTTGGTCAAAAGGCTTACTCCATAATCATAGCATATTCTTGAAATGAGTCCAGAATTCCTAAAGTAAAAGCTAAAAATTGCTAAAGTAAAAGCTAAAGATTGTTCGATTTCTTTTCTTTCTTTTGATTTTTCCCTTTTCCTTTTTATTTATTACTATGTCTTCTCCAACTTATTAACTAAAGTATATTTCAGTCATATAGTAAGATTCTGGCTTTTTTATATTGTTGAATCTAAACAACATCAACTAATACATAATCATGTGGGAGCGGGATATGAAGAGTTAAGATGTAAGTAATTATATATACCGGAAAGTAAACCATGATGATAAGAAATCGTTTTAAGAAACACATTTAATTTGCTGAACACTTGTGCTTTTAAGAACAACGTACTACAATGGTGACAAAACCATTTCCATAGGATGAACGTCCAGATAAAGTTTATTGCTACCCCGGTTTCCCTTGTTGTACCATCCCTCCTAGTCTCGATGATCAGGATAATAATGGTGTTAAGTCATCATAACACATTCACCTGTGGCTCTTGGTCCGTGACTTACCAAATAGTAATTTGTGTTTGCCAAAAGGAAAAGTAAACTAAAGTAAAAGCAGAACTATATGTGGAATAAAGGACAAAAGAGAAAGTATACATATTCTTAGACCAAACTTAGAATTTTTAGCTTTATGATAACTTAATGGGATGAAATTCCTATAAAAGCTTGCTCATATCATTCAATCTGTTGTACCCAATTCTGATTCCATCTTCTTTGTTTGCCCACTACTATTTGTCCATATATTTCTTTTTTCTTAATCTCCCCCCAAGTTTCATATATGGACTCCAATTCCAAATTTCCAAACCATGAAAAAATAATTACAGCGATGCAACATGAGCATCCGCTTCAACTCGTAGATTTGCAGCCTCGTTATCCAGACTATGTAGAATTTAGTGATGACGAGGAGGAGGATAGGGTTATACAATGGGATTACAATCATACATGTAATCAGTGTCACAAAGATATAAACGTGTACCATAGGTATTACTACAAGTGTACTGATTCATGTGATTATGCGCTCCACACACTCTGTGCAAAGCTTCCTGCAGCGCTAATAGTAAAATCCCATAGTCCAAGTCATATGCTTACCCTTGAGACGTGGGGTGATCGGTATCAGTATTCATATTGTAGTGTATGTTATGGATGGGAGCCTGATAACTTGTGTTATGGGTGTTCAATTTGTGTCGGGTCACCTTATAACATGCTACATGTAAAATGCGCCATGATTGGAAGAGAAAATCATGTCATATATCATCCAAGTCACCCGCACCCACTAATTATTGTTATGTCTCAATCAATTTCATGTACTTGTGATGCTTGTGGGAAAGAACATAGGGGCATCTTCTATAATTGTACCACATGTTTTCAGCACACCATCCATATTGATTGTGCATTCCTCCCCAGAAAGTTACACATTCAACATACTCACCCACTCATCATTTCTTACTCTTCAGAAGCTATTACATTTGGTAATAAATGCAGGATATGTCATGCGCCTTTCCATCAAAGTATATTTAAATTTACGGAATATCTTTGGAGTTATAAATGTGAAAGTTGCAGGTACTATGTGCATATAGATTGTGCAACATCTCCTACAGGTAATAAAATACATATTAATTTACTAAATATCTCATGCTTTGAATGATTGAGTGTAATTTTGTTTGATATGTACCAACATCTTAAAATTTAACCCATTTTCAATTCATCTGCAGATACAGGCAAAACGATCAAAAATTTCGAAGATGCTGATCATCCTAATCTTGTCAATCTCCCATTCCCCGATCAAACATACAGCATACTAAAACATCGGTTTTCCAAAGAATTGGGATCTACAAGTGAATGGAACCCGAACCACATCAATCATCAGCATGTGCTAAGTCTGGTAGGCACACAATCAGCCGACAGTACAGGTGCAACCTCTTCAAGCGGCGTTAGATCATTATCTTGTCACGACCCAATGAAGAGGATTGAGCTATTATGTAACGGGTGTGTGAGACCAATCATGGATGTGCCCTTTTACAGATGCTCCTGCGAAGACCAATGTTGCGACTTTGTACTTCATGAGTGGTGCACTCGTTTACCTGCTGAATTGCCAAATCACCCAGGTCACAAACACACTCTCACCTTCCTTCCAAAAGTTTTGAATAATATATTCGGCATTTTCGATTGTCAAATTTGCACATTACTTTGCAACGGGTTCGCGTACGGGTGCACCGAATGTGAATACTACATAGATGTTAACTGTGGATTCATCCCGGATGAAATTACACATGAAGCTCACCCCGATCACATTCTTTCACGATGTGAGGGACAAATAAAGAAGCCATGCGTTGCAGACGGCTGCTTTTATCGATCTAATATTTATTTTAGTTGTCGATCTTGTGATTTTGACTTCCATTCTGCTTGTGCTTTATTCTTGCCTGGTACTATACATCACAACTTGGACAAACACCCCATGAGGTTGACATACGGTCCGGTAGAGAACCATAAGAGTGAATACATTTGTGAAGTTTGTGAGGAAGAGCTTGACCCAAATCTGTGGTTCTATCATTGCCATGAGTGTGCCTACTCTTTACATACTCGTTGTGCTCCGGTGATACGTAACTTTGAAGCAGCCTTTAACGATATCAGTGGCGTTTATAGGTATTTGAATATTAAGTTTGGGGGAATTTATAATATCAAAGGTCACGAGCACTCTGTATCACTTGCTATAGGGCTTAGTGCAGATGGGAAATGCTCAATATGTCATCGTAGCGTGATAAAAAAAATAATCATTAAGTGTCAGAGTTGCAAGCTTGCAATGCATTACAAGTGTTTTAAGAGATTGTAATGTGATTTTCTAAGTAATGTATCGAATTTGATGGCTTGGTCTAAGCTTGTAATATTTGCTTCCTCAATGGACTTTTTGCTTTTTCATATTTGTGTTTTCAATAAGTCTATGATTTTCATGATTTATATTTTCAATAAATCTATTCATATTTAAGTTTTTGCTTTTTCAAATTCGTGTTTTATGGGTGCTATATGTTATCTTAAAGAGGTCTTCAAAGAGTTTGATGTAATTCCTGAAAGATATGTAGTAGGTTAATGATTGTATCAAACTAAACGTTTATGTTCAGGGGCGGTACCACAACGGGGGGAGTGTGGGCAGCTGCCCCCACAAAGTTCACTCGAGTAATGTCAATTGATAAGAGAATTTCATTTTGCCCCCATAAATGGGTAATTAGTATAACTATGAAAATTTATCCAATAGTTGCATCATAGTCAAGTTGTAAAGGATATTTGCACTTTCGTAGAGATATAATGTTCGATTCTTGTGCTACTCTATAGTTTTGTGAATTTTTGTTATCAAACTTTTTATTTTTCTTCAACTACTAGTGTTAATATTGATCAGAAAAAGCAAGTATGTGCTAACTATTGTGCATATCATCATCAATTCTTAGTTTTGGTTCTCGCATGCAAACAAATACCGAAAAATTCTCTTTCATTAAAAGTAAAATCGATTTCATTAGCAACAAAGGTCGAGTTACTGACATGAACCGACTGGCACCTAGTTTTAGCTTTTGCCCCCTCTTAAAAGTTTTTCTGATACCGCCCCTGTTTATGTTATAATTCGATATGATAGCATTCGAAGAAAGCCTCATAAAGTGTATTCCTTTCTTGATATAATCGAAGAGAATATTTACCTTTAAATTAATTAAGCCTTTATTTTTTTATTTTTTTTTTATTTTTTTTTTTTTTAAGTTTACAGAAATCCATCCTCATAAAAAAAGCAAAAGTCGCCTCAATGTTATTTAACTTACCATATGATAAAGAAAAGGAGAATATAATATGCTTCGAGTGCTTATTAGGCCAACCACAGTGAAAGTATAAAGTATTTAAATAGTTCTCTGGGTTCGTTAATAAAATGTCGGTGATTCGCCCATCATCTTCTAATTTGGTTTTAAATATTTCATATATATTTGCAGTTTAAAAAAAAATATATATATATGTACCTCAATCTTGTTCAATGTCCTGTTATCTAAGTGACTAGCTTGGTTTGACTACTAATCCGAAATTGCTTATTAGTCATCCAAAGGGTCAAAATTAGCCTTTCAAAAGGACTTTTAAACACCCTGTTTGTTTAATGGTCAGAATGCAATAACCATTACATAAGCAAACCCGCAAAGATGCTATCAATAGAGCTGTCAATAAGATGCTATAAATGAGCCTTAGACCATTACAAACGAAAATGGCTTTCTTTTTGTACTTCCATCATCATAACTTTGAATTTATTTGGCTTAAAACTCTTCAATTAGGGGTAACCGATATGTTTCTGCGCAAAATGATTTATGAACTATTGAATACTTTGAGTTACTGATATCAGCCGGGTTGATTTTGCTGCCCGTATACATAAATTACGGGTCAAAATGACATGGTTTTCAACAATGCAGGTGTCTGGGAGCATTAGTTATTGTGGACAACAAACTTTCTGAATTAATTCCTCAAAAGAACGTGTGCTTATATAAGCCCAAATAATCTTCATAATGATGAAATGACGGTTCAGAGAGACATCGGAGGTTCAGGACGGTGCTTGGGCGTCGGCCGAAGATATAAACTACTTGCAGAAATCTTGAGGATGGAAAAAGAAGGAGAAAATGCGTTCAAGTTTTTGGATAAAAGAGTCTAACCAACTGGATTGTCGCTTCCTTTTAACATGTCTGTTTCAGTAGCTGAAACCACATGAAGCGAACATGTTAAATGGTGAAACTACCCACTTTGACCCGTTACCTGGCATACTTACTTTTCACCCTCAAAAAAATATAAGCAGGTACGAATTTACTTATTTTAAAGTGTTTGTTTACTCTATAAGAAGCACGTAACCAGCTCTATCCAAACACTTAATGATGTGGTCACTTGAAAGAATACTTGACACACCTTAACTGGCGCCTGTCAAGATTGAGCAAGCTTTTTTAGTCCTAATCGTCCACATATCCTAAAGTATCATACTTATGAGTAAGTTTTTTTAGTCCTAAAAGACATTACTATTAGAGGTAATCGGACCAAGCCCGGTCTGTGGGCTTAGGGTCTATAGAGATTATATGAGTAAACCCTATAGACCCTAAGCCCACAGACCGGGCTTGGGCCGATTACCTCTAATAATTACATGGATCTATAATCCAAAAACTTGTTGCTAAATTTATCATTGCTTACAAAAACTAACATGGTGCTTTGGTCCTAAATCTGTATTACACCTAGAACAAAAAGCTTAGCTGTTTTATAGTGAGTAGATATTCAAACTTATTGTACCAGGTATATATGATTAGTGATGGATACCACAAAATATAAATATATATCAAAAGGTACATCAGGATTGCTTATTTCTTTAGATTATCTGCTTATTGCATTTTTTTAAAAACAAATAACAACTTTTGAGTAAAAAGTTGGAGAAAACTGGCTGTGTGCGTCGTCTGCTTATTATAAGATGAGATAAGCTGTTAAATAAAAACTAATGCTGGCTACGAGTTATGGAGGACCTCACTTTTATCACTTACTTATTTTAAGTCGTTTATTTTAATTAAGTGAAAACCAAACAACTTTTTATATGACTTAATAAATTAAGTTTTTTCATATTAAGTCAATTAAGTTGCATTCAAACACCACTTAAGTTGTTTTATGGGTGAGGGCACCGGACTTCTTTCTCATATGTTTCAATATTTTTCCTATGTATTTTGTGTATCTGCAAGAGCTTGGTTGGGGGCATCGATGAAGATGATGATAACATTGTTAAAGTCACTGCACCTTCACATGTGGCTCTTGGTTTGTGATCTTGATGGAAGACATTTGGGCTAATAAAGATCGATGTAAAATCGTGTAAGTGATATATATAAATGCTTGTGTTTATGCATGTAATAGTAATAATAAGGACATGTGATGCCGATTAAAGCTCCGTTAAAGTGGTTAAGAACTTTGCTTGTTTATGTCGACTTTTGTGAGTGAATGAACTATAGAAGGTTCACCATTTGTAAGTTGTTTAATCGAGCATGCTAGCGAGTCTATATAAACCAAGGGAGTTGAGTTACACTAGAGTCTATATAAATCAAAAGTATCATAGACCAAACAAAAGAAAGAAAATAAATAAATAAATAAATTTAACAAAAAAAATAATAAAAGACAGTAGTATAGTTGTTATTTTTTGGTCAAAATATCAAATGCATAATATATAAGATAATGAGCAATAATTAATTTTTTTTTCGTCATTTTATTTTAATTAACTTTTGCTCTTCCATTTGTTACCCTGTTTTAAAGGAAGGTTAATTAATAACTTCTTATTTTTCTCATATAAGTTGTCTAGTGATCATTTATCATTGTCGTAAAAATCTATTTTTTTTACCAATGACTCGAAGTTTGTTAAGTCATTTGATAAATGATTTGACGGTTGGAGTCTTATTAAATTGGTTATAAACTTTGCTTATTAAGTCGATTTTTGTGAGAACAAGGACCGTAGAAGGTTAACCTTTTATAAGTTGTTTAATATGCATGCTAGCGAGTCCATATTAATCAAGGAAGTTGATTTACACGCAACTTGTTTTACTCTAGATGATGTTGATCAATCTTTAGTCTTTTTTAATAAACACAACAACATTGTTAATTTGTGCAAAATAGTTTATATATGTTTTCACATTCAAACTCTATGAACATTCAGCCAAGTTACAACACGCCTTATGCACCCGCCATTATATACTTACATGCTTGAAGTCGAGCAGTGGGATGTTTTATGTCTATTTTACATAATAAGCTTGTTATTTAGTTTGCCAAACAATAATATGCAAATAGTATGTGTTTTTAATTCACTACAAAATACTAGTGGCTAATGCATCCATGCTATCAATCAAGTACATTCAAATCTTTAGTTAATAGAACAGTAACAAATTGAATATGAAATCTTACAAAGAAAAATTATATATATAAGAATGAAAACACAGTCAAGTATATGTTACTGTTTTGTTCAATAAAAACAAGTGTAATATACTTCTTCAAAGTTCATCAAACTATCAATAAATAAATAAATAAATAATATGTGTGTTGCTTATTTCTACCACGTGAATAAATAAAATTATTTGGGAACAAAACGTATGGGTGTGGATGGCATGAAGGCTAATCATGGTCTCTTATAAATGTTAGGTTACGAGTTCGAACCTTTGTTGTCATAAACACCTTTTATTTTATTTTTTTCTTTTTTTTCTTTTTTTTTTCTTCGTTTTCTGTTAATACTCAATGTGGTCAAGTGGTAAAATCGATTGATCTGATTTTTCTCGGTTTAAGTCTTTTACATGTGCGTTAAGGACGTGTGGTTTTAATGCCCAAAATATCAGAAAACATAATTACCAAAATGGAATAGTACAGTCGGATTTATCAACATAAAAATAATAAATCTTAATCATATTATAGTTTCATGGATACTATATATAATAAGCTACACCTAGTGCTTTAGTTTTGTGGAAAAGATTATACTTATCAAACGAGAAATGTGATAAAAAGTTATTAACGGTTCCATAAATCTTGATAACACATAGAAAGAGTCGAAGAGTGTGACTCACATACTTTGATTATACAATGTACATCTTAATAAAAATCTTAGTAAAAGACTCACCTCTTGTTAATAACTTCATCTGTTTGTAATTCTTAAGATCAAAGATAATACTTAATGCAAGGAAAAAAAACCATAATTACTTATCGTAAGAAAAAAGAAAGTATATGAGTTTAATAAGTACAGTAGCAAATATAAAGTTATGAAGACAAAAAAAAAAAAAAAAAAAAAAAAAAAAGTAATGCAAGTTCGAAGTCCATCAATGACACTATCAAAAATCAAAACAATAAATAACATGTATGTTGGTTACTTTTAACATAAGAATAAATAATTTGATTTGAGAATGAAACATAAGAGAGTGAGTGGCGTGATGGCTAGTTTTGATTTCTTATGAATTCTTCGTCACGTGTTCGAGTCATAACGCTTCCACATTCTCTTTTTTATTACCCAATGTAATTTTTTTATTAATATTATTGTTACTGTTGAATATATTAGTAAACTTCATCTTTAAACATCACTCACATTAAAATAAAAGAAATGTTAGAACCACAAAATATATACACACAATGACATGAAATGTTTATTTGTTGATATGTATAAGAGAGATAATTTAAAGGTAAGTGATAGAATAACACAAATTACATGACATTTCTGTGTGAATATTTTTTTATAAATGTTCCGTGGTTCTACTATTTCTTTTAAAATAATGCATTCAGGTTTATTAACACAAAGATAATCGGTTTTAAACAAAAAATACATTATTAGTAGTTCGTTGGTTGACCCCTTTAGTTTGTAATCGGCTAAATTTGCAGGTTCTTGGTAAGTTTGACCGTCGTTGATCACAGTTGATCGATTTATTTGACCAGTTTACACAACTCAGAAAAGTTGGTCACCGATTAACGCCTATACGACGATTAATCGGCCTTGTGACCATTTTTCCTAATACTGGTAGAAATAATACATCAAAAATTAGTGATAATCCTCATTATGTTAGTTTACATCTTTATATAAAAATATGCCATTTTCACACTCGATCTGTGCACTAGAATCCATCATAGATTCATAGAATGCAAAGAGTTAACAACGAGAAATCATGGGAATCATGAGAAAGATTATGATGATATATATGTGGTGATGATAGTACGTTGTGTTGTTTGGAACTACTATAATGACCTCAAAGCCATTTTCCATACGATGAACGTCCAAATGAAGTTTGTTGCTAACCCCGTTTCCCTTGTTGTACTATCCCTCTTCCTCCTGGTCCGATGATGAGGATGATAACGGTATTAAATTCGTCGTTGCACCTAATTCACCTATGGCTCCTGGTCCGTGATCTTGATGGAAGAAATATGGACTAATAATGATCGATGTACATAATAGTGTATATGTTATAAACCTTGTGTTTATGCATGTAATAATAATGACATGCAATGCCAGTTTGAGTTTCGTGAAAGTGGTTAATTAAGAAGTTTGCTTATTTTAAGTCCACCTTGGTGAGAAAATTGAACCATTGAAGGTTCTAACATTTTTAAGTTGTTTAATCATGCTAGCTACCGTGTCCACGTAAACCATGGGAGTTGATTTACACACAACATGTTTTACTTTATATGAAGCTAATAGATCTTTAGTCTTCTTGGTAAACATACAGAACCTTGTTAGTTAACTCTGCAATTGCATTAGCCACCCCAACTATATGCAACCTCAAAAATTGAACCAGAAAGTGCAATTACAATTTTTTTGAATTTTTTTTTTTTTTTTTTTTTTTAAATAAAACTTTTAAATTGTGAGAAATCTTTAAAAAAAAAGTTTAGAGAAAAGTTTTTGAACTTTTTTGCTGCCCTTGACAAAACTTGATTGCACAAAGGATACCAAAAGCCGTCGATCGAGCAAAACTTGTGTCGCCGGTCTAGCATAAAAAAGGACCCTCATTTTTCTAGTACGACAAAACTGATTTATTAAAAATCACACCGGTTGAGCAAAACATTACTTGGTCGCACAAAATGTTGTTTCGGTCAGGAATAAAACACCACCTAACTTTCGATTCGCTCCTAAAACTTTTAATGAAATCGCACATTTTAACGTTTCGCATAAGATTAAATTAGAATTCCTTTTCTTTTACTGCAACGTAAACCACGGTGTGAACCATGGGAGCAAAAATGGCCATTTTTTGCATTTTCTTTTTTAATAATGTATAAGCTTGTACTATCCAAATGTCTTTTCCAAATTGGATTTTCCAGTTGATAAATGCATTTTATAATATAAGGTTTGGGTGTCTTGATTGCTAAACCTCATTTCCCCAAAACTGTAGGTTTCGTGTTTGAGATCCTCCCGATCCGCAAACTTTTTCTAGATACACTTGCAGATGACATACTTGGTCCACAACCATAGTTGTAGCATGACGACAACCTGGACCCCGAAGACCAAGCCTGATGCTCATCAACTGATGACGTATAGTCTGGAGTCGGGTCATGAACCCGACTACAGCCCGATACTTTCAGGCCTGGTACGAACTGGGCCAATATTAATACATGTTTGGGCTCACGAAAGCCCAAGCCCATATCTATTTACGGAATAGATATCCGATATCTTCTAAAACGAGAAGATAATCATTCCCAACCGACTTAGGCGGGATACGCCGAAGGTTGGGGAACACGGAACCAACAAGGATTCTGTGCGTATATAAAGGGAATCATATCCCTCGTTTAAGGTACGATCTCATAACCCTAAAACTCCTTAAACCCTAAACCGATTACTCACTCTCACGCCGGAGGATAATCGTGGGAGACAATCCCACGGTAAGCCTAACGGTGTTTCTTGTCTCTTAGTGCGCAGGTCTCAAGCAGCAATTCTCAATTGGTACGAGAACCGGAGCTCCAAATCAGGAACGTCCAACTTTTGTATCAACAAGTGGCGCCATCCGTGGGACCCGAACCCTAAGAACCGACACTAGAATGACAAAACACGGCAATCAGCGATCGCAGTCAGACCTTATGGGGAAGAAGTCGCAGAGTGGACTAACCCCCAAGCAGACCGCTGGGACAACCGGCGCTGCTAAAAACAAGGGATCAGGCCAAGACTTGATCTTCCCTCTGGTGGAACCGCACTCGGGAACAACCCAAGTCACTACAACCACCACGAGTGGAGCAGACCCGCTGCGCACCGTCTTTACTACTCCCTTCCAATCAGTGCTCGAAACTGACCTGACAAAGGTACCAGAGGCACCAGGCCGGGATAAGGGTAAAGCAGCAGAAACAAACGCGCTCACCCTCGAGGGAGTTGCGCCGGAATTAGCACCAGAAGTTTTCGTATCCCAAAACTACGAAACATTAACTGCCCTCATGCAAGAGGAAGAGAAGAAGAGATCAGGTCGGAACTTGAAAGCCCGACTCAGCTTCGATTCTGAATACGAGACTTCTCCACTGCGCCATCAGAAAGAAAAGCGCAGGAGAGATAGCGGCCGACCCCCAGTATTCAACAGAATAGGGAGGAGAATTGAGGATGATGAGACATCTCACTCGCAGCACTTGAGTGATAGTGATAGAGAAGAACGGCGTACCAGTGTCTACACTAGATTGGGTAGCCGTAAAGTACGTGACAGACTGGGGCGAAAGCACTCCCCAAGTGAAAGTCCTTCAGATCCGGACTACGAGTCAGACTCTGGGGATAGCCGGCGCAAACGCCGTAAGAAGGAAAATTCCTCTACTGATAATTCCTCGGACAACGAGGACAGCGACACAGGACATTGGAAGTCTAGAAACAGACGCGATAGCCAAGAGGAAGACATGTCTCTCCCGTGGCGCCGTCAGAAAGTGGATGCGTTCACCAGACGCGTTAGTGATTTCTCTGAGAACAAGAAGAGACGCATGCCTACTAATGTCAAGACCTATGATGGAACAGGTGATCCGGACGATCACCTAAAAATCTTTGAATCAGCCGCGACCATTGAAAACTGGCCACAACCAGTCTGGTGCCACATGTTTAATTCCACACTGGTGGGAAGCGCGCGGAACTGGTTCAACAAACTCCCACGAAGGAGCGTGAATGGTTTTGAAGAGTTGAGAAAGGCGTTCCGCCTAAATTTTACTCAACGCAAAAAGTGTGCTAAAAATCCTGTCGAACTCGCCAGGGTAAAACAGAACCAGGGAGAATCCACGAGCGCGTTCATGGAACGCTTTAAAGATGAATGCATGCAGGTTAAAGCATGCCCTGAAGTCTTAAAGATCTCAGGCTTCATGAATGGGATTAATAACCCAGAACTCATCAAGAGGTTAAACGACAAGATCCCTGAGACCTTTGATGAACTCATGAAGCGCTCTCGGTCTTTTGTCCAGGGAGAAGCCGCCGCAGCAGATAGCAAAAAGAACCATTCGAGTTACCGGTCACAGGAACAACCTGGGAGACAATCCAACGACCGAGGTAATAACCGTAATAGGAGCTATCGCAGCCAGAGGAGCGGCAGAGACAGAGATAATGACAGGTATACTCCCCTGATCAAAACACCAAAGGAAATACTCGCAGCGGAAGGTGCGAACTTCCCAAGACCACCGCAGATGCGTACACCAGAAGATCGACACACTGGGAATGGATACTGTGACTACCATGCTCAAAAGGGTCACACCACTAACGAGTGTGTCCAGCTGCGCCAACTCATCGACAAGATGGTCAAGGAGGGCAGACTGGACCACTTAGTTAAAAACATTAAAGAGGGAAGAGATAAGCAAAAGAATGGAAGCAAGAAGGAGACACCCAAAGATAAGGCCGACACAATCTACATGATACAGACGTGGCAACGAACCACTAGACAAAAGGTCAGCCAGGAGTTTTCCCGAAGGAGTGAAATCTCTTTCCCTACTTTAACTGCGGACGACGCAGCAGCAGAGCCCCTCACCATTGAAATTAGTGCGGGTGGTCACGACATACACCGCATGTACATCGATGGTGGGGCATCGGCAAATATCATGTATGAGCATTGCTTTAAAAGACTACGACCTGAAATACGTAGTCAGTTAAATCCGGTCAACACAGCACTCACCGGTTTCACAGGTGAAAAGATATGGCCCATGGGGCAACTGCGATTACTAGTCAGCGTTGGCAACGCAGAGCACTCTACGACAACCTGGATGGACTTCATGGTGATCAAATCCCCCTCATCATACAATGGCATTATTGGGAGACCTGGGATATCAGCCATGCGCGCGGTGCCATCAACAGCGCACGAGATGCTTAAATTCCCAGTAGAAGGGGGCATTGTCACTCTTTACAATGCCACGGTACCAAACAGAGAGTGTAACACGGTTACATGCGAAGTGGAACCCATCCCGAAGCAGTGCGCGGCTAAAGTCCCCAACTTGAAGGTCGCAATTCACCCAGAATACCCAGACCAAGAAATAACCATTGGAGGGTCATTGTCGGACAACGGCAAAACAGCTGTGTGCGCGCTCCTACAAAAGAACGTGGATATTTTCGCGTGGGAGCCCAAACACATGACTGGAGTACCACGCTCGATCACAGAGCATAAACTTAGAATCCGACAAGGATACTCACCGATACGCCAGAAGAAGCGTGGCCAAGCTCCGGAGAGGGCGCAGGCAATTCTGGCAGAGGTACACAAATTGGTAAATGCGGGAATTATGCGTGAAGTCTATTACCACGACTGGCTTTCTAATCCAGTAATGGTCAAAAAAAGCGATGGTAGCTGGCGAATGTGTGTAGACTTCACCGACCTTAATAAAGCATGCCCGCAGGACTGCTATCCATTACCAGAGATAGATTGGAAAATAGAGTCCTTGTGTGGATACCCGTTGAAGTGTTTTCTTGACGCGTACAAGGGATATCACCAGATACAAATGGCTCAAGAGGACGAGGAAAAGACAGCTTTCCACACGAGCCAAGGCGTTTACTGTTATACAAAAATGCCATTTGGCTTGAAGAATGCGGGTGCCACCTATCAGCGGTTGGTAGACAATGCCTTTGAAAAACAGGTGGGCCGCAACCTGGAAGTCTATGTGGATGACCTGGTCATAAAAAGCCATACTGAAAAGGAACTTGTGCGCGACATAGAAGAAACATTCAAGACTCTACGAGAGATCAACATGAAGCTAAATCCTAAGAAATGCACCTTCGGCGCTACCGAAGGCATGTTCTTAGGGTACCTGATAGAACCTGATGGCATAAAACCTTGTCCAGAAAAGACAAAGGCAGTAATAGAACTTCCCTCACCACGCACGCTGAAGGAAGTCCAATCCCTCAATGGAAAACTGGCTGGCCTCAACAGGTTCCTGTCTAAATCAGCAGAAAAGTCATTGCCTCTTTTCAAAACACTCAAGAAGTGTATAAAAAAGGGTGACTTTAGGTGGACAACGGAGGCGGAAGAAGCTTTCACCACACTCAAACAGCATCTAGCAACGTTCCCAACACTCGTGGCACCCCGACCAGGGGAAGAGCTGATCATGTATTTATCAGCAACTCATGGGGCAGTCAGCGCAGTGCTACTAACAGATAGGGACTCGGTGCAAACCCCTATCTATTTTGTCAGCAAAGCGCTCAAGAAGACGGAGATGAACTATAGTGCCATGGAAAAGTTGGTCTTGGCATTAGTGTTTGCCGCCAAGCGACTGCGCCGGTACTTCCAAGCGCACCCGATAGCGGTAATCACAGATCAAGCCATCAAGCAGATCATCTCCAAACCCGATGCGTCAGGACGACTCCAAAAGTGGAGTGTGTTGCTAGGTGAACATAACATCTCTTATAGACCACGTACCGCAATAAAAGGACAAGTTCTGGCAGACTTCATCATTGAGAAGCCAGATACTGACGAAGTACCTACACCAAGCGAGAAAGAACTACAAGATCCATGGATTTTGTTTACAGACGGGTCCTCATGCGTGGACGGTTCAGGAGCTGGCCTTATTCTCACAAATCCAGAGGGAATGGAATTCACTTACGCACTGCGTTTTGAATTTACCTCGACAAACAATGAGGCAGAATATGAAGCCCTAATCGCTGGACTACGCATTGCAGCTCGAATGGGTGTACGTAACTTGGAAGCAAATGTGGACTCCCGTCTAGTGGCCAACCACGTGTTGGGTGAATACGTGGCCAAAGAAGAGAATATGATTCAGTATCTTGAGAAGACTAAGACACTGATCAAAGGCTTTGACAGATTTACTATCAAGCAAGTCCCTAGAGGAGAAAATCGCAAGGCAGATGCACTAAGTAAGATCGCCTCGACAAGCTTCGCACACTTATCAAAGCAAGTGCTGGTGGAAACACTGAAAAGCAAATCAATATCGGAGATGGAGGTCTCCGCAGTCATAGAGGAAGATGGTCCTACATGGATGACACCGATTGCGGAATTCTTAAGCAAAGGTACATTACCCCAAGAACAGACAGAAGCTCGCAGAATACGGCGCACAGCGCAGAGATTCGAATTGCGCGACAACATACTGTATCGACGTTCTTTCCTCCAACCATGGCTCCGCTGCGTCGGCCCCCTACAAGCAAATTACGTGCTGCGAGAAATTCATGAAGGTTCATGTAGCATGCACGCAGGACCACGGTCCGTTGTAGCACGCGCCATGCGATCGGGATGCTACTGGCCAACCATGCATAAAGATGCACGGGACTTAATAAGGAAGTGCAATGATTGCCAAGTCCACAGACCCGTTCCGCGCCAACCACAGCACGAGCTAACGCCAATCACGGCGCCATGGCCATTCTACAAGTGGGGCATTGATATCGCAGGTCCTTTTCCAATAGCAGCAGGTGGTCTTAAGTTTCTCATAGTAGCTATAGACTACTTCACCAAGTGGATCGAGGCAAAAGCAGTGGCGACAATTACCGGCAACCAGGTAAAACGCTTTGTCTGGGACAACATAGTATGCCGCTTCGGATTACCTGGGGAAATCATCTCGGATAACGGGAAACAACTCTGCGACAACCCCTTCAAAGATTGGTGCGAAAAGTTAAACATCACCCAACACTTCGCGTCAGTTACGCACCCACAAACCAATGGCTTAGTAGAGCGCGCAAACCGAAGCCTGGGCGAAGGGATAAAAGCGCGCCTGGACAGGCACAAAGGAAGGTGGGTCGAGGAGCTTTCGCATGTCTTGTGGGCTCACCGCACCTCAATAAAAACCAGCACGGGGGACACCCCCTTCTCTTGAGTCTACGGGACAGAAGCCATTATACCAACTGAGATCGGCATGCCAACCATCCGCACTGCGGAGATCAATGTAACAACAAACAATGATGAAAGACGTGTCGACCTGGATCTGCTAGAAGAAAGACGCGAACGCGCATCCATACGGGAGGCAAAGTCGAAGTCAAAAATGAAAGGATACTATGATGCCAAGGTGCGCAGTGTTTCATTCAGACCAGGTGACTTTGTCTACCGTGCCAATGAGGCAAGCCGCGCAGAAGATACAGGTAAGCTCGGACCAAAGTGGGAAGGACCCTATGAGGTTACTGAAGCAATAGGCACAGGCGCGTACAGGCTACGAGGCTTGGATGGTCGTGACCTCCCACGCACATGGAACATCGGCAACCTCAAGAGGTGCTACCTGTAGGAACAGCTACGGCACAGCGCACAGACGCTCCGCACTTCCAGTGCTCAATAAACATTCATGTATTCAGTTTTTTATTTTTCATATTTACTGCTTTCTTTGTTATTTCTTGATAAACTTGCAAGTATTAATAAAACGTCACGGTTTCTAGCTAACTCCGCGACACATTTTAAGTTGTTATCTCCATATACTGTATGTCTTAACAATTTTATATTTTCTTGCCCACGATGGCGTGCATGCACTACAAATAAACCCACGATGGTAAAAGGATAAGTTGACCTACTAATTAACTTGTTGAGTAAGAGGGTTGCAAACCCATCAATACTGGATCACGCATCCTTGTTAAACACCTTGTTCTCAAGACGTTGGAATAAGATATGTGCGCATCCCACGACGGTTGCGCAGCAATGCACACGTGCATGTTTAACAACTTAGGAACCAAGACACTTGCTTCCTTAATAAGATATTTACAGCACGCTGAATATCATATCATACACGATTATGATCAAATACTTTGAATTATTTCTCTAGTATATTCTGATTTTCATACATGATTATGGATTTCCTACATTTGCACTAGCGTACACTGCAACAAATACATCTTTTACGAATAGTCAGACAGATATGTATACATTGCAAATATCCACAGGCAACAAACAAAAAAGAAACTTTTATTCATAACTACGAGTTAGTACAAAAGGTAGTCAACATGACAGCTACCAGCTACTACAACGCTTAAGTGATGAAGTACCAACGTGACTCGTTGCTTCTTTGACTTCGCTAACACCCTTCAACATACCCGCATCCTGCAGCGCTACAGTAGCCACACTAACTGGCACCCCATCAGACCTTGGCAAGTGCGCTGCACCAATTCCACACAAAACGGCCTTACCTGCAATGCCTTCTTTCTTAGCAAGGCGGGTCGCATGCGCTTCCAAGACCTCCTTTAAAGGTACCTCTTTCTCCAATGCAAAGGGATTCTGACTATCCCTGGGACGCGCAAAGACAGGAACTTGGAGCTGAGACTCATGAGGTTTCAAAAAATAGTCCAGCTGTGTGTCGGCACCCTCGGCACGATGACGCGCCAAAGTCAACCCCGCCATAATAACACTTATCGGATAATCTTGATCGCGCTCAAGCTCCGAAATCATTGGGAGCTCTAGGTCTTTCATCCTCTGCATGGCAGCGACCAAATGATCATATGCTTCAGCATCATAACCCGGTACCTTATCCAGCGGCGCCTCCAACAGTTTTGCCTCGTGGAGCTTTTCAATCGCTTCTGACTTACCGCGCTCCAGAGCGCACTGCACAACCTCTCCGAAGGCACTCACCACCTCTGGTGATTCCAGGGTGCTAAGGGCAGCTAGGCGAAGACCGTGGCCTATGAGCCACCTGCGCTCCGCAATTGTAGACATGAGCTGAGGATACAACTCCTCGTCATACTCGATACTCATCTTGCGCAGCTTGGCCTCCTGCACTTCCAAAGACCAGCTCACAGTAGCCCCAAGCTCCCCCAACTGCGCGAAAAAACTTTCCTTACCCTGCTCCAAATGCTTAAGTGCCCAGCAGCACGCAGACTTGTACCTGGCAGCCTCGGCTCGATCTTGACTGATTTGACACATTAGTGCCATCTTGTCCTCGGCCTGTTTTTGAGCGCAAGCACTCAGATCCCTAGCCTCTGCACGGGCACTATCCAGTTGTGCTCGGGTGCTAGCCAGTTGCGCCTCCAACAAAGTTATTGTTTGGTCTTTCTGTGCACTTTGGTCCTCCCCACCAGATACCCGGTCTTTCAACTTCACAATTAGCGCAGCCTGTTGTGCTGAGACCTGTACCAATTCTTCGACCAAGTGCTCCATGGGCACATCCGCATCAGATTGATTTTCATTATCCTGGATCGGAGGCTCTGAATGCGCTGACTGCATCGGACTCGCCTTGGGAGGTGACTCTATGACCTGCTCCATCCTGCGAATGATCACCAGCGCAATATTAGAACCAGGACTAGCACATTCACCAACTAATGAAAATTATACATGTATGGGTTTACTTACTTTGGTTCCGCGTCATCAGCAGACGGGTGCGACGACGCTTCATCAGTGGAGGACAACTCCACAGTTTGAACCACGGGACGTTTCTTCCTTGAAGGGCCCGCACCATCATCTCTTCGGGTCCTTTTGCGACTAAGCGCAGCCTCTTCTTCTTCTTCCTCTTCAGGATGAGCCACAGCTACGGGCGCTGACTGCGCTACCAGCGAAGTTGCTTCAGGATTGGGACGGCTCTGCAGAGGCGTTGCCTCCACTGCAACTGAGGAACTGGTCCCTGTATCCCCAGCATTCATTTCTATGACACGCCCTGCAGTTGCGACTAAAATAGGCTCCTCATCATCCCTCAAAGGTCTTACTCCTGTCCTTACTGCAACGGGCTTTGCTAGCTGTACGACGGTGAACAGATCCATCTCTGCGCAAGACAAAGACACATATACATACAGGTTATATAGTGCGCGATATATACGGAAGATTGTTCTTACAATATTTACACACAAAAGTACGGAGGAATAAGTACCCACCCCGGCCATTGGCGTCTAAGAAGATAGGGATCTCATCTTCAGGGCCATAATAATTACGGCTGATTCCCATGTGCACCAAAAATCCCTCAGGATATGCACTAATGGGGATGCGGTTCGCATTTATCAGTTCCGCATCCTCGACGTTAAAGGACCCAGGCAATGGGTACTCATCCCTCTGTAATGTTCCCCGGGTATAAAAATCATAATTCCAGGGAAAACATGTATCATCTACCCAGAAGAAGTATTCCCTCCAATTCCTAAGTGCATCTAATTTATCTGTATAGCACTGCAATCTACCAACGCGTTTTGAAAAAGAAACCCACCCATGCGCCCACGTGGTGTGATAAAAGGCGCGGAATAGGTGGATGGTGGGGTTAATCCCCAACAGACGGCAATTTATCTCAAAATTGGTAATTTTCGCCGCGCCGATACAATGCAGCTGCGATATGTGTAGCGTATAATAGTTTAACACATCGCACAGAAAGCGTGACAGGGGCACACGTTGATTCGCAAATTCGAATAACCGTGTGTATACACCCACTTTCCCTTCGGGGAAATCAGCAATCGTGGCTTGCGCATCCGGTACTACTGGATGCACATCCCGGGGTATAAAGTAATCTGAGGAAAATTCCATCAGATCGATCAAATTAAGGTCGGAGGTGAAGTCAGACAACTGTTTAACCATGGTGATATAATTTTTTGCTATAACGCACGCGCGGTTACCTTGGTGGTTGGTTACTTTTGGGATTACAACTCTTAAATGCTTTAGAAATGGTGGATGGCGTTTTTTACTGTGAGAAATCTGGTGAAAATGAATCGCCAAGTTATATACTCTTTCTCTTCCACACGATTGGCGACACGTGGATCCCACTAGTCCTCACTGTGTGGTTGAGATGGCTTGATGTGACAACGGGGTAGTAACTTTCCCCCGATTAACGAGGCAGTGACTATTCACTTGGATGTCTCGATACATTGCACCTACGGGTAGGTGTATGGTTTCTTTCATACGTTTCGTACGTTATTTATTTTATGATTACGGTCATTAGTCTAGCCCCCGCAGTTACGCACTGCGCATACTAGACTGGGGGGACATGATGACGTATAGTCCTGAGTCGGGTCATGAACCCGACTACAGCCCGATACTTTCAGGCCTGGTACGAACTGGGCCAATATTAATACATGTTTGGGCTCACGAAAGCCCAAGCCCATATCTATTTACGGAATAGATATCCGATATCTTCTAAAACGAGAAGATAATCATTCCCAACCGACTTAGGCGGGATACGCCGAAGGTTGGGGAACACGGAACCAACAAGGATTCTGTGCGTATATAAAGGGAATCATATCCCTCGTTTAAGGTACGATCTCATAACCCTAAAACTCCTTAAACCCTAAACCGATTACTCACTCTCACGCCGGAGGATAATCGTGGGAGACAATCCCACGGTAAGCCTAACGGTGTTTCTTGTCTCTTAGTGCGCAGGTCTCAAGCAGCAATTCTCAATTGGTACGAGAACCGGAGCTCCAAATCAGGAACGTCCAACTTTTGTATCAACATCAACGATATGCACGTTGCCTCAGAAACCAACTTAGTCTCCACACTCCTCGTGTCATGGGGCTAGGTCCAAGTAGTATAAAAGGAGATGTTCACACACATGAATAAGAACACACACACCCCGATACTCACTTCTCTCTACTCTCACCTCTCTCCCTCTATCATTCACTCATACCATGTACTTACTTTCACGTCGGAGCTTGGTCTCGAAGTAAAATCCTTAGGCGAACTAACGGTGTTCTTTCTTATTTCAACCTAAGAGACGAAGAAGCAGCTGCAAGACCTCCTAAGAATCAGAGCTAAAAAACATCTACGGAAATTTGCTCGAACATCATTCATGCTACTTCTATATGACATGGACCTTCTCTACAAACATGTAGTACTATATAGAGATGTTTAGTTACCAACAGAGTCGTATATGAGGTATCGCACAGGGCCTCAAACTTTTAAAAGCCTCAAAATATATACTCAATTATTAACATTGTATAGTTTTATGTCGTTACATTTATTAAAACTTAAAATAGATAATCGAATTTTTATGTTTTTTTGTTTCAATAAGTGGTGTAATACTATATTATTTTAACCATTGTATTTATTTATCGTATAAGCTTTTACAAAGAGTTTTCGTTCGCTCAACTACGGCACTGATTACCAATACGAGTATATATAAATATTTAGTTAACAAAAGAAAGAAAATATAAAAGTACAAATCACGCATATATAACCGCTTTAGAAGAAAAAAAATATAGAAATAAAACAGTCTGTGTTCGTGAGATGATTTTACAAGAGAAAGGAAAAGAAGTGGGAAGAAATTGGAAAAAAAATCGTGTTTTTCAGATTTTTATAAGGAAGAAAAGAAAAAAAGTGAGATGAATTGGGAAGAAGATACAGTGTTATTACAATACTATTCAAAGTCCATCAAATGTACGGTGGTGCTTATTTTAGCACGAGAATAAATAAAGAAATTTGAGAATGTAACACATGAGTGGGGATGACTTGGAGGCTAGGCTTTATCTCTTATAAATGTAAGGCTAGCCCCAATGAGGGGATTCAATCCCCCTCTTTTTCTCTGCCACGTCAGCTTTCTCTTTCCGGCGACCTTCAGGCGATTAGGTGCCCCAGTAAGGGCGACCAAGTTCAATTTTTTTTTTTTTTTTTTTTTTAATTTAAAAAAAAACATTTTTAACACAAAATAAAATTTCATTAATAATTAAAACGTTACAGTTATAATGCTAAATAAAAATAATATGAAATACATAAATCTAATCTGAATGCTCCCCGCATGCAGAGTCATACAAGGGAGTACGAGAACCGTCAAATCCCTCGAACAGAGGTTCCCCCGGTAGCTCGAAGTTGGTAGTCGAAGTTGATGCACCAACACCATCGTCTTTGTTCTCCCGATAGCTCCAATTGATTTTGGTGCTGATGTTGTTCGTTATCATCGAAACAGCTTTCCACAACTTGTCAGCAACCTCGCGATCTTTGCGGGCTTGATCTTTCAAAAAATTGTTGATCACAGCTTTTCTTTCAGGAGTAATGTCGTTGCAACTCTGGTAGTTTTGTCTCATTTGTTCCTTCTCCGCCTTCGCCTGATCAAACATATCGATCACGCTTAAAATAGCGGTTTTTCGAGCCTAATCGTCGATATTACATTGATTTTGAACGTACACTTGCATATCTTCAACGGAATGGGGGAGACGGCAAGCCATTTTGAATTTGAATATCTTGTGTTGAGAAGTATTTTAAGTTTGAATTGTGTGTAATAGATTTTGTGGATTGAAGTGTGTTTGTGTTGTGTATTTATAAGGTAGGATTTTTTTATTTTTTTTTATAACCGTTGCAAAACGTTTTCATTTGAAATATGCCTTGAATTCGATCGGCACCACGACCTTCATGACACTCGATCGATTAGTACACAGCAATGACGATCGACACTACTCGATCGAAGCAAGCAACGATCGACAGCGATTACCCCTCATTGGGGTTAGCCTAAGGTATCATAATTTGCCTTTTAGCAACCTTTTTTTAGTGAATATATAATTGAAATATGGTTCATCATCATCAGTACTAACATGCCCCCATGGAGCTGACTTGCAAGTAGGGGTAGGTTCATTCTATATTAACCTTGAATAAACTTTTTATAATTCATGATGACTTCACAACTTGCAATAGGTTAGGAGACAGTCTTAAACTTCTATTTGTGTTCATTTTAGTGCTTTTTGAATATATAATAATTTATTTCGTTTCTTGTCTATTTTATGTTGTTTTATATGTTTTCAGCATAATCGTGCGTATGTTTTAATATTCATAAAAGGGCATGCAAGTGGGTTCAGTAGATATTTTTAATATCCATGTGGGTTCACTTTGCTAATGGACCACCACTACTCCAAAAGGGTCTGGTCCTCACCACTTTTTAATGGTTATGCCAAATGTATTTTGGCGAAATCTCACCAAATTCTATTGGCCTTCGAAAAAGACCTGAACTTGATATTATTTTGTCTAGATATTTTAATAGAATATCTAACCTTTTTGTTAATAGGAACCAGTCTCATAACATATTTAAAAAATGATATTTTTTTCGTAATATATGTACGTGATAGGTTCATTCTGACTGAAATGTCCAAGTTTTGTTGTCGAGCCTTATCTAGATGGCATCCTTTACGACCCATGTTGAATAAGTAGACCAAAAGTATCCAATTGCCTAACTAGAATCGTATTTTGGATCATATTACCCTTTCCGCTCTTGTCTATGTCTGTGTTATGAATCATTCTATCTAACTTTTACAAACAATTTAGTTAATGGAATAAGTGTATTTTCTTGTTAATATCGGAAAAAAGTACTAGTATAGCGAAAGGGAGGGCGTGAAGAAAGCCAGGTCGTTTTCATATTTGTCATTTATGATTAATAATTATATTAGTTGATGCGAACAAGAAAGATACAGGTCCCATCTAAACAAATAAACAAGTAATGGCTCAACGGAAGGAAACTTCTGCGTATTTTCTATAAAAGAAGTAGACGGGTGGGAATGGGTAATTGTGAAGGGAAGGCACCTAAGACCGAGAAGCACTCCATTTAGCCTTTCTGGAAGTTATGCCTAACATCTACCTTTACCATTAAGGAAACTGTGCATTAAAAGGTCAATAATGTTGGATTTAGATAGCAAGATGTAGTGTCTTGTCTTAGAATTTGTTTTGGGTGGCTTGAAAGGCTCATAATTATTGTATCTCTTTTGCCATTTTATTGCTTTACTTGCAAGGTTAAATCACACACTTGATTACTTTTTTGCTTTTTATCGTTTGATTGTGGGTCCCTTGATTTGATCGGATCCTAAGGGAATAAAGATAGGACCCTTTAAATAAAGAATTAACGTAAATGAACATTCGACATGTTACAGTGTTACAATAAGGATGACTGGTTACTAGCACATGAATAAATACATCAATGAAACTTTACAAATTTGTTACAATTATCGTTTTTAGGGAAGAAAATTTTCTTTCAAGTGTTATATAACTAGACTAAATTTGCTAAATGGCATTTTATATATATATATATATATATATACAGAAAAGATTAATAATTGTGCTTAAATGTGTTTTTCCTAATTATAGGAAGGCTGGAACACCAAGACCACTATGGAATGCAGCATCCCAAATCCTAATGGCTGTGGGCTTTATTCTGTTGGCCATAGCAATGCCGGGCTCACTCTACATTGGATCAATAGTTGTTGGAATATGTTATGGAATCCGCCTAGCCATCACGGTCCCAGCTGCCTCAGAACTCTTCGGCCTCAAATACTACGGTCTCATCTACAACATCCTCATCCTCAATCTCCCAATTGGTTCCTTCCTCTTTTCTGGTCTTCTTGCTGGATTCTTATATGATGCAGAGGCCACCACCACCGCTGATGGTGGCAACACGTGCATTGGTGCCCATTGTTACCGTCTTGTGTTTATAGTTATGGCAATTGTGAGCGTTATTGGGTTTGGTTTGGATGTGTGGTTGGCTATTAGAACCAAAGCTTTGTACACCAAGATTTACACTAGCCGGAAATCTAAGAAGTCAATGGCGGTATCTAATGGTCATTGATAGCAGCCGGAGGTGGAGGGTTGATGGGAAATTTTCCCGGTGACATCCTTCAACCAATAAACACAACCAAAAACGAAAAAGAAAAAAAAGAAGATTAGTAGATTTGTGTGTTGAATTTATGGATTTTAAGGTGCTATTCACTTTGTAATTTTGAGATTGTTTGCAAGTGTAAACTAGCTTGGTAGTATTTAATAGCCATGGCTATTCTCTTTATTGTTATGTGGTAATGTAGCAATTCATTTGGGTATAATGTAATTACTTTGTATGACTTATTCAAATATGAGGTAGTTACTTAAATTCTTTTCATGTTTTTAATGGCAAACTCATACATATTGTAATCTTTATGTCCCAAGTGAAGTTGAAGCTGCACATCCATTTTTCCCGGGGGTGCGGATGGGGAACACCATAGTTACTCACTGATCGCTAAGCCAAAGGCCCTTACTTAAGATATATAGGCTGTCATGTTCATCGTTGATACTATTTGCATAAATGATCCTAGCTACAATGTTTCATTTCCAGTTTTTGTCACTCAAACATATTTAGTATCACTCTTGTTCCTTAAGTAGTATATAAGTAGCTGTGATATTGGTCTCTAAAAGGTAATGGACGAGTGACGAAGAGCATAAACGAATTTTGCAATTAAGGACTATCTATGCAGATTGTATCAAGGAAGGAGAAACGGAGAATGTCCATAATGTTCATGAGGCCACATGGGTGATTTCGTAATCTGCTATATTGAGAATTGCTCTAGTAAAAACCGATTTACAGTTTTATATTTCAAAGTGATGTTAAAAATCACAGCTCCCGATTACACAGATATCAGTTTTGATGAGAAACAATTACATAATCGTCGAATGCCTATGTCCAATTGGCTGAACGTATATCAGTTTTGATGAGAAACAATTACATAATCGTCGAATGCCTATGTCCAATTGGCTGAACGTATCATTCAGATCATGCTTAGGTTCTCAATGTATTTTAGTATTGTCAACATATTTTTGTTAGCCTGTAATATTATGTAATGGGCTTGGGCCCAGTTTCTAGATTGTTCATGTATGTCTATATCTATTGTGTAAAGTTTGGCAAAGGATTCAATCAAGAAATCAATATTATCTAATATTTCATCACTCTACATGGTATCAGGCCAATAATTCAGGTCCTAACACCTAACCCTAAACCATTCCGCCGCCGCCTCCGGCCGCCGGCTACATGCCGAAGGTTCGGAGGGCTCTGACCATCTTTCTCTTCACCTACATCCTCATTTTCATTATCATTTTCTTTCTCGTCACTCTCTTCTGTCTCTTTTTCTTCACCGATCCCGTCTATCTCTTCTCGTTCAATCTCCACATCCGGCTTTTCTTGCTCATTTTCATCAATCTCAACATCCCTATCGTCATCTTTTTCCTCCTCTATCTTATCCTCATCTTGCTCTTCCTCCTCATGCTTGTTCTCATCATGTTCATCTTGCTCTTCTTCTTCTTCTTCTTCTTCTTCTTCTTCTTCTTATTCTCACCATCACCACATTTCCTCCCCTCCATTCTCCCTCTTCGAATATAATAATAATAATGGTTGAACGCCATGACTTTTAAAGAAGTTGCTGACATAACTAAATATACGCTTAAACTTGTGCCTGAATCTTCATGTTTATAATTGATTGGTTTGTGAAAATTGGGCCTTTTTTAGCATGAATGTATGAATTACGTGTAGTTGGGATGTCCCTTTGGGGGTCTAATATCAGTTGGGGCTGGAGAAAGTTGTTGTCTATCCGACCCCTTCTTCGTCCTCACGTATGGCATAAGATAGGTAATGGCATGAAGACTTCAGTTTGGTTTGATCGATGGGATGAAAATTGTCCTATTATAGACCATATTTCATATAGAGCTATCACTAGTGTTGGATTTTCAATGCAAACCAAAGTTTCTGACGTTGTGGTGAACAATGCATGGTCGTGGTCCCCTCTTTGGTATAGCAGGTATCCATCTTTGTGTAATTTTGATGCTCCACCTATTTTGAATGATTCTGTTGATTCTCTTCTATGGAAAATGCATGATGGAAGGTTAAATCCCTTTTCTACTCGCGAAGTGTGGCACTGAATAAGAGAGCGAGGTAATGCCGTTGCTTGGTTTCATTTGGTGTGGTCTAAATATGGTATTCCTTGTCATTCGATTCATCTATGGTTAGTGATGAGAAGACGGCTCAAAACTGTTGGTGTGGTAGTTCCCAGAACAGGGTAAGATAATCAAAGGCAGTAGCAATACCACTAGATGGTTACCGGATATCACTTGGAATTGTGTAATCACTTTCCAAAGTAAACTATTCGACCCTAATGCCTCGGTAGAATATCTACTTGGGATAAGACCAAATGTGTGTTAGTGATTTAGGCACAAATCAATAACCTTGCGCTTTTAAGTGTATTTTGTTTTTCTGTATCTCCTCATGCATCATCTGATTTCCTATTTATAGGAAAATAATCATAGCTTAGACCAACGGAATTATGAGGATTAATCAGCCCATTAATCGCCTCATGACCAATTAAACGTGGTCATTAAGTAGTTATAACTGTCACTTGAATAGGTCAAAGCTATTACAAGTTAATTATAATTCAGTGATGAACAAGTCCCTGAGAGAGTTGCTCACTGAGTGTATTCACTCAGAAGTTCACTCACAGAAGACATGAACTATCTGATGACACCACTCCCTGATGAGATCCATTAGCTTATTACTCAAAGAGTACAAAGCTAAACTCATCAGCCTGATGAATATCGTTCATAGTCAACTCACTGAAGAGTAAACTCCCTGGACTTCATCAAAGACTGAATCACACTTCACCACTATAAGAGTCAGGGTGTTTAGGGACCTTATGGGTGTACACTCCGTACCTCCTGACCCATTACCAGGTGTGAACTAATCCCACAAGTGCACTAAATTTTCCAACAATCCTCCCCAAATTTAGTTCACTTCCTTTGCATGAAAATAAACATCAAACAAAACATGTGCATAAATGAAAATATCCTGAGGATTGAATTTCCATCTTAGTACATTACACGTTCAAATATTCGAGAATCAGGGTGTTCTAAGAATTGAACCCTTCAACCCATTTGAATACCTGAAGATAAAATACACACAAGTTTTCAAACACTTAAAAGCTCCTGACACTATACAAGCCATGTGTCCATATCCAAATTTATAAATGCTGTAAGAGCCAAAGTCCAAAGCTCCCTGAAGCGGAAAAACTTCAACATTCACATAGGTGGTTCCTCTTTATTCATGCTCCTGCCAAGCACTTTTTCAAAGAAAATAAACCATTAAGAAGTAAAGACTTCATCCTCCTTTTCCAGCAGGTTCTGAGCACAACCTTGGGATGTATAAAAAACATGTGCTCCAGTCCACTGAATGTTCAGCTTTCCACATTGAACTCAGCTCCCAAGTTTCCTCAAGAGGGAGCTGGATGTCTTAGCATTCAGTGACTAAGTTGGACTTAAACCCATCCCTTTAGCAGACTTTATAACCAAGTCTCTAGCTAATCCCTTCATCAAGTGATCAACTAAATTTTGTTGAGATCTAACAAACTCTATAGATACCACCCCATTCATGATAAGCTCACGAATCATGTTATGCCTGACACCTAAGTGTCTAGACTTCCCATTGTACATTTGGCTATAAGCCTTTGCCAATGTAGCGGCACTATCACAACGGATAGAAATAGGTGCTATAGGTTTAGGACACAATCGAATCTCAAGAAGCAAGTTTTTCAACCATTCAACTTCTTTACCAGCAGCTGCTAAGGCTACAAATTCAGATTCCATTGTTGAACTGATGATGCAAGTTTGCTTCTTGGATGCCCAAGAAATTGCACCTCCACCAAGTAGGAATACCCAACCATTGGTAGACGAATTATCTTCAGTGTTACTGATCCAACTTGCATCAGTGTATCCTTCCAACACTGAAGGATAACCAGTATATGAGAGACTATAATCCATATTTCTCTTCAAATACTTCAGTACCCTCTGAACTGCTTGCCAGTGATACTGATGAGCACTAGGATTACTAGTATACCTACTCAGTTTACCCACTGCAAAAGCAATATCAAGTCTTGTACAAGTCATGGCATACATCAGGCAGCCAATTACCCTATAATACTCAAGTTGAGATACAGCCTTGCCATTATTAGGCATCAGCTTCTCACAAGTATCCATAGGTGTACTCACACGAGTACAATCAAAGTAATTGAATTTCCTCAACACATTCTCAATATAATGAGACTAAGAGATAGAAATTCTTTTACTTTCATGTTTAATCCTTATACCAAGGATAACATCAGCCTCCCCCATGTCCTTCATGGAGAACCTTGATGACAAAAATTCCTTTGTCAAGTCAACCTGATTTTGGTCAGTGCCAAAGATCAACATATAGAGAAATGATGACTCCTTTACCAGATTCATCAAATTTGCTATATACACATTTGTCAGCTTGGTTAAGAACATAACCACTAGACAAAACCACTTCATCAAATTTTTGATGCCATTGCTTAGGTGCCTGCTTTAGTCCATAAAGAGACTTAATTAGTTTACACACCTTGTTTTCATTGCCAGGCATGATGAAGCCCTGAGGTTGGTTCATATAAACCTCCTCATCCAATTCGCCATTTAAGAAAGTTGTTTTCACATCCATCTGATGAATAATCATATTGTGAATTGATGACAAAGCAATCAGCAATCTAATGGTACTGATACGAGCTACAGGGGCATAAGTATCAAAATAGTCAATTCCTGACTTTTGTTTAAAGCCTTGAATGACTAGTCTAGTCTTAAACTTTTGAATAGTTCCATCTACCTTCATTTTCCTTTTGAAAATCCATTTGCAACCCAAAGGTTTTCAACATGGTGGTAGATCAACCAACACCCAAGTGTTGTTGCCCATGATGGAATCCATTTCATCATTGATTGCTTCTTTCCAGAAAGCAATATCCTGGGACTTCATTGCTTCTTCAAATATCTTGGGATCATCCTCAACAATGAAGCAATAGGAGTATTGGTCAGAGACCTCATCCCTTGTTCCTTCAACTAAGTATAGTTGAAACTCAGGTCCAAATGACTTTGGAGTCCTGACCCTTTTGCTCTTTCTAAGCATAGGTTCAGGTTGTTGAACCACAACCTCATCAGGGACCTCTTATGGCACTTCATCAGGGACCTCTGATACACCAGTGTTATGAGTTCCAATAGGAATCCTCATACTTGGTCTAGGGAATGATGAGAATCTATTCTCATCAAAGTTTGCATCCGTTGATTCAATTATGAAGTTAATTGAAACATATTCATTAGGTTCAATAACATAGAACCTAAAAGCCTTGGAATGCTCATCATATCCAACAAAGATGCAATCAATGCCTCTTTCACCCAAAGTTTTCAGCTTTGGATCAGGGAGTCTTACAACAGGCCTACAACCCTAAACCCTGAGATAGTTCAGGTTGGGTTTCGTTTTAGTCCAGAGTTCATAAGGGGTAGTTTTGTTCCTTTTGTTGGGAACCCTATTTAATAAATAGTAAGCTGTTAACATAGCTTCACCCCAGAACCCTTGACTCAGTCTTGAATAGGACAACATGGAATTAACCATCTCATTCAATACCCTGTTTTTCCTTTCAGAAATACCATTTTGCTGAGGAGTATATGGAGCAGTCGTTTCATGGATAATACCAACACACTGAAAATACTGAGTATCCATGTACTCACCTCCCCTATCAGTACTTAATCTTTTGATCAGGGACCCAAGTTGTAATTCAACTTCAGTTTTAAATACTTTGAATTTATCTAATGCTTCATCCTTAGTATGTAACAGATAGACATAACAAAACCTAGAAGCATCATCAATAAATGTCACAAAGTATTTCTTATTCCCTAAATAGGGAGTGGCATGCAAATCACACAGGTCACTGTGTATTAGCTCCAAGAGCTTAGTCTCACGATTAACACCCTGAAAAGGTTTCTTGGTTATCTTGGTCAACATGCAAGTTTTACACCTTTCAGTATCCATGTCAAATGCTGGGATTAACTCATCCTTAGACATATCTTGCATCCTTTTATAGTGTACATGGCCAAGTCTAGCATGCCATAGGGTAGAGTCAGTCAGGTCAGAGGTGGTCACAAAGGCTGAATTAACACAATCAGTGACAATATTAAGCCTGAACATTTGGTTACACAAATAGCCAAAACCAATAAAAACACCACTTTTAGACAAGACAAATTTATCAGACTTAATAACTTGTTTATATCCATGATTATTCAAAACACTACTTGAAACCAAGTTCTTCCTTATATCAGGAACATGAATAACATTAAATAAAGTTACAATCTTTCCAGAACTAAATCTAAGATCTACACAACCACGACCATGCACCAAGGTTGTTGACTCATTTCCCATGTGAAGAATAGAACCATCATTCAGTGACTCATAAGTCTTGAACCAGCTTCTATCTTTGCACACATGAACTGTTGCACCAGAGTCAACCCACCACGCAATAACATCATCCTACACATAATAAGATTCAGATACCTATGTAACATAATAAATCTGAAAAGACTTATTAAACATATTCTGACCTTTCAGTGAGTTGGTAGAACCACCACTCCTTGAACCATTAGTGCCTGATCCATTGGCTTTACCACCAACCTTAACACCTTTGCAATCTCTTTTAATGTGACCAGTTTTTCCGCATTTCCAACAAGTAGGTGTTGCCTTCTTGTTAGGATTTGCCTTTGTGTTATCATGATGTTTACGTTTGCCTTTGTTGTCATTGTACCTGGTGGAGTTGTTATGCTCCACCATATTGACAACAGATGCACCAGTAGCATTGCTACTCTTTGGCTTGTCATTATCCTGCACCCTGAGAGATTCCTCAATGCGCAGATGACTGCCCAACTCAACAAGAGTTAACTCCTCCTTCTTATGTTTCAAGGTATGCTTGAAATCTTTCCAAGAAGGGGGAAGTTTATCAATGACACAAGAGACTGAAATAGCCTCATCCATGTTCATATTGTGTTGTGTAAACCTTCCAAGTATACCAAGAAGTTCATTGTATTGTTCCATAACTGGTCTTGAATAAGTCATTTTGTAATTTGTGAAATTACTTACAAGGAACTTCTTACTGGATGCATCCTCAACCATATATTTGGCATCCAAGGAATCCCATAATTCTTTGGAAGATTCAAAGTTCTGATAAATGTCAAACAGAGAATCAGACATACCATTGAGAATTAAACCTACGCAAATGTAGTTATCATTCTCCCATTTGCTCATTCTCCTGATCTGCTCCACAGTAGCATCATCCCCGTCATCAGGAATAGGTGTGGTTAGCACATACACCACGCTCATGCTGGAAAGCAAGAAGTGCATCTTCTTCTGCCATCTCCTGAAGTCCATGACAGCCTCCTTTTTTAGGGGCGTTTAATCAAATGTAGTATAGTGTGTTCCAAAGTATTGCAGAAGAAACTGCAAACCTGGGTCGTTCTTCCCAGCGAGGTGTGTAAACTGTAATACAACGACTGTGTGTGCTGAAATAAGCTTAAAGAATAACTTTATACAGGAAACAAAAGATAAAATAAGATATACACAAATAATATGAACAAGTATAAACAAGTATCAACAAGCACCACTAAGGAGCTTTTTTAGAGCTGTTGGTAATGGTGTAAGTTCACTAATTACTCAGTAAACTGTTATGAGTGGTCAAACAACAAGCTCCTATAAACTTCTCAAATTAACTCAGGAGAGCTCAACAATCACTAAAACAGTGAGTATGATAAAGATCACAAGCTCAAGGTTCAATGAGGAACTTTTCCTAAGCTAAAGAGAATCACTCAACCTCCACTGTTTGCTTCAGTGGAAGGAGGTTAGCTGAATAAAATAAGGGGGAAAAGCTATCTAATTTAAGCTACAAACTGAAAAACAAACATACACATAATAAAAGAAACAAGTACTTCAGCAGAATCCAAAAATACTAAATCGGCAGAATCAAATGCAATTCAGCAGAATCCAATACACTTCAGCAGAATTCAATTAGCAGATTAGCAGAATCAAATTATGCTTCGGCAGAATCAGATAAAGCACTTAAACATGAAAACTAAAAATCAATAAAAATATACTAATGAAGACAAGAAACATAACATTAAAACACTAAAAGCACTAAACATAAAACTAAGTAACAAAGACATAAGAAAATAAACAATTAAATCAAAAACAGGAAAACTAAAAACAGAATCAGCAGAATCAAAAATAATTCAGCAGAACTGAAAAGTTGACTAAATCGAATTTAAAACTTAAGCTACTGATTAAATAAGTTAATATAAACTATAAGAACATAAAATTAACAAAGATAAACAACATTTAAACAAGTATGCAAGATTCTAGGATCTAACAACCTCAAAGTGCGTGTCAAATTGACTTTCTACCATGCTACACCCTTTGGTTAAGATTTCACTGAGTCAAATAGGTTCCATATAGTGTAAATCAGACAAGAACAACACCATTCACAACCATTTTCACAGTTTCATTATTAAATCCAAACAATCCTTTAATGGAACAAAATTAAAGTTTTCATAACAAATGACTACATAAACCCATCATATAAAATCCAGAGGTCATATTGTGTCAAAATAGACCTTTTTCAGCAAAAACAAGATGTCAACCAAGTCTAAGCCTATGAACATCAAAGACTGGCATATTAACAGTCAAGTGCAACATCAAACTACAATCAAATCCAAAACATAACAACCTAAGATTAAGCTATAACATCATAAACAAACAGAAAAGAAACACGGAAACATGAAAATTAAAGCAGATAAAAGACTGAAACAGTAAAATGCAAAAACGGTAAACATGAGCTTACAAGTGAATCCAAGTTGAAACTGAGAATCATGGTCACAGAACACATCCTAAGGCTTTCCACAAAGCTTCTAAACCAAAGGCAATCCACAATTAACCTTGCTCCATACAGTTTCACCAAGATCACTTCATTATTTTTGGTTTTTCATTGTTTTTCTGAATTTATAGACTAAACTTGTTTTAAGGTCTCTAAAAGCTTGAAAGCTTTTGTCAGGAGCCTATGTGAGCTAATAGGGTCCATAAAACAACTACATAACAAGAATTTAAAGTGACTGAAAATTAAAGGAATTTAAGCAAAACATGAAATTTAAAAGTGACTTGAAATTAAACTTAAAATAAAGTTTCATTATACTAAATTAAGAAAGACTACAACATTAAAACTGTAAATGACAAGTAATTTAAAGAAAGCATTTAAAATTACACTACGAAACCATTGGCTATTCCAAGGTTATTTAACTACTTGACCTAGGCTAATCCAAAAGGTATTTTTCTCTCTTCCTTCTCTTCTCTTTTATAACCTTCTGAGTTCCCACTAGCATTTTAGTCAAATCCCACTTTAATTCTTGACCATCGATTGAGCAGAGATGATCCTAGCCTTTGAATTCACTTTTGGCGCCAAAAAGTGATACTAGTTGATTGAGGTAGTACTGCTACAATTAATGCTTCTTGTTCACATGTAGAGGTGGAGGGGACATGTTTGGTAGGTTTATGGGCTGGGTTTGAGGTGTAAAGAAAAACAGAGTATGTGAGGTGAGGTAACGTGTTTGATGGTGGGGAAGCATTAAATGTAGTAGTGGGCTAGTGCAGGTGAATGCAAGTGGTAATGAAAAGTAGATATGAGCTGTGGAGATAAGGTGAGGTGGCAGGAGAAAGAAAAAGGGAAAATGAGTTTGACTCAAGGTTTGACCAGATATTATTAAGTTGAAGTATCTGCTGAAACGTTAGTCTTCGGCAGAAACCATCATCGCACTGTAACTTCAGCAGAAACCATTGATTCAGCAGATTTAGAATAGGCTTCGGCAGAAACCATCAGTATTATCAGCAGAATCGAACTGTTTCACTCTTTTTGTACCTGGTTCACATAAAAACACATTTTCATGATATTTGTAACATTTATAAGGTTATTTATGTGTTTTTGGTAGTTTTAGTGGGTTTAAACAATATAAAATATATGTGTTTTTAGACACATATCAAATCCCCCACACTAAAATATTGCTAGTCCCTAGCAATCTTTTGAGAAAAACTTAATGGATTTGAATCTCTTTACCAAAAGCCATTACTTCTGGAGTAGCCAAATGTTTCAGTTCAAGTAAGAACCATGGTACACCGATAACCATCTGATTTATTGGCAAATCATAAACCATATAACGGATTTGATGTGTCTTTACCAGAAGCCGTTTGCTTCTGGACTAGCCAACTCTTAGATAAAATATCTTTGGTGAGTCGATTACCAATTATGGATTTCCAACTGCCTTTACCACAAGCCATAAACTTGCGGGCTAGCCAACTCTTCACTACTTAAAGATATGGTGAGCTGAACACCATACAATTTTGGGCAAATTGCAAGCCATCAACGGATTTGAGATATCTTTACCAAGAGCCGTTTGCTCATGGATTAGCCAATCCTTATGTTTATTAGACATGGTGGACTGATTACCATTTGTTGTGTTTAGTACATAGTACTTCCACTAATTTTTTTTTTTTTTTAATTTGGCCATAATGGGGGAAAAAGGGACTAAAAGGGTACATTTATGATCAAATTCGCCAGAATTTCCCCCCACACTTAGAAATGAATATTGTCCTCAATATTCAAAGTCCCGGCTATTATGCCGAATCCTTGAACGTAAAAAGATAACATTACTAGCCAAGTGTGGAAACACAACAATTATTCTCTTTTTTAATATTTACAATTTTCATTCATTTTTTAGATTTATATACAAAAGAAAAAGATATTTCAGCACAACACAAGCGTTATACGCAGCACACTTCCCCGGCAGCGGCGCCAATTTGACAGCCTCCTTTTTTAGGGGCGTTTAATCAAATGTAGTATAGTGTGTTCCAAAGTATTGCAGAAGAAACTGCAAACCTGGGTCGTTCTTCCCAGCGAGGTGTGTAAACTGTAATACAACGACTGTGTGTGCTGAAATAAGCTTAAAGAATAACTTTATACAGGAAACAAAAGATAAAATAAGATATACACAAATAATATGAACAAGTATAAACAAGTATCAACAAGCACCACTAAGGAGCTTTTTTAGAGCTGTTGGTAATGGTGTAAGTTCACTAATTACTCAGTAAACTGTTATGAGTGGTCAAACAACAAGCTCCTATAAACTTCTCAAATTAACTCAGGAGAGCTCAACAATCACTAAAACAGTGAGTATGATAAAGATCACAAGCTCAAGGTTCAATGAGGAACTTTTCCTAAGCTAAAGAGAATCACTCAACCTCCACTGTTTGCTTCAGTGGAAGGAGGTTAGCTGAATAAAATAAGGGGGGAAAAGCTATCTAATTTAAGCTACAAACTGAAAAACAAACATACACATAATAAAAGAAACAAGTACTTCAGCAGAATCCAAAAATACTGAATCGGCATAATCAAATGCAATTCAGCAGAATCCAATACACTTCAGCAGAATTCAATTAGCAGATTAGCAGAATCAAATTATGCTTCGGCAGAATCAGATAAAGCACTTAAACATGAAAACTAAAAATCAATAAAAATATACTAATGAAGACAAGAAACATAACATTAAAACACTAAAAGCACTAAACATAAAACTAAGTAACAAAGACATAAGAAAATAAACAATTAAATCAAAAACAGGAAAACTAAAAACAGAATCAGCAGAATCAAAAATAATTCAGCAGAACTGAAAAGTTGACTAAATCGAATTTAAAACTTAAGCTACTGATTAAATAAGTTAATATAAACTATAAGAACATAAAATTAACAAAGATAAACAACATTTAAACAAGTATGCAAGATTCTAGGATCTAACAACCTCAAAGTGCGTGTCAAATTGACTTTCTACCATGCTACACCCTTTGGTTAAGATTTCACTGAGTCAAATAGGTTCCATATAGTGTAAATCAGACAAGAACAACACCATTCACAACCATTTTCACAGTTTCATTATTAAATCCAAACAATCCTTTAATGGAACAAAATTAAAGTTTTCATAACAAATGACTACATAAACCCATCATATAAAATCCAGAGGTCATATTGTGTCAAAATAGACCTTTTTCAGCAAAAACAAGATGTCAACCAAGTCTAAGCCTATGAACATCAAAGACTGGCATATTAACAGTCAAGTGCAACATCAAACTACAATCAAATCCAAAACATAACAACCTAAGATTAAGCTATAACATCATAAACAAACAGAAAAGAAACACGGAAACATGAAAATTAAAGCAGATAAAAGACTGAAACAGTAAAATGCAAAAACGGTAAACATGAGCTTACAAGTGAATCCAAGTTGAAACTGAGAATCATGGTCACAGAACACATCCTAAGGCTTTCCACAAAGCTTCTAAACCAAAGGCAATCCACAATTAACCTTGCTCCATACAGTTTCACCAAGATCACTTCAATATTTTTGGTTTTTCATTGTTTTTCTGAATTTATAGACTAAACTTGTTTTAAGGTCTCTAAAAGCTTGAAAGCTTTTGTCAGGAGCCTATGTGAGCTAATAGGGTCCATAAAACAACTACATAACAAGAATTTAAAGTGACTGAAAATTAAAGGAATTTAAGCAAAACATGAAATTTAAAAGTGACTTGAAATTAAACTTAAAATAAAGTTTCATTATACTAAATTAAGAAAGACTACAACATTAAAACTGTAAATGACAAGTAATTTAAAGAAAGCATTTAAAATTACACTACGAAACCATTGGCTATTCCAAGGTTATTTAACTACTTGACCTAGGCTAATCCAAAAGGTATTTTTCTCTCTTCCTTCTCTTCTCTTTTATAACCTTCTGAGTTCCCACTAGCATTTTAGTCAAATCCCACTTTAATTCTTGACCATCGATTGAGCATAGATGATCCTAGCCTTTGAATTCACTTTTGGCGCCAAAAAGTGATACTAGTTGATTGAGGTAGTACTGCTACAATTAATGCTTCTTGTTCACATGTAGAGGTGGAGGGGACATGTTTGGTAGGTTTATGGGCTGGGTTTGAGGTGTAAAGAAAAACAGAGTATGTGAGGTGAGGTAACGTGTTTGATGGTGGGGAAGCATTAAATGTAGTAGTGGGCTAGTGCAGGTGAATGCAAGTGGTAATGAAAAGTAGATATGAGCTGTGGAGATAAGGTGAGGTGGCAGGAGAAAGAAAAAGGGAAAATGAGTTTGACTCAAGGTTTGACCAGATATTATTAAGTTGAAGTATCTGCTGAAACGTTAGTCTTCGGCAGAAACCATCATCGCACTGTAACTTCAGCAGAAACCATTGATTCAGCAGATTTAGAATAGGCTTCGGCAGAAACCATCAGTATTATCAGCAGAATCGAACTGTTTCACTCTTTTTGTACCTGGTTCACATAAAAACACATTTTCATGATATTTGTAACATTTATAAGGTTATTTATGTGTTTTTGGTAGTTTTAGTGGGTTTAAACAATATAAAATATATGTGTTTTTAGACACATATCAAATCCCCCACACTAAAATATTGCTAGTCCCTAGCAATCTTTTGAGAAAAACTTAATGGATTTGAATCTCTTTACCAAAAGCCATTACTTCTGGAGTAGCCAAATGTTTCAGTTCAAGTAAGAACCATGGTACACCGATAACCATCTGATTTATTGGCAAATCATAAACCATATAACGGATTTGATGTGTCTTTACCAGAAGCCGTTTGCTTCTGGACTAGCCAACTCTTAGATAAAATATCTTTGGTGAGTCGATTACCAATTATGGATTTCCAACTGCCTTTACCACAAGCCATAAACTTGCGGGCTAGCCAACTCTTCACTACTTAAAGATATGGTGAGCTGAACACCATACAATTTTGGGCAAATTGCAAGCCATCAACGGATTTGAGATATCTTTACCAAGAGCCGTTTGCTCATGGATTAGCCAATCCTTATGTTTATTAGACATGGTGGACTGATTACCATTTGTTGTGTTTAGTACATAGTACTTCCACTAATTTTTTTTTTTTTTTTAATTTGGCCATAATGGGGGAAAAAGGGACTAAAAGGGTACATTTATGATCAAATTCGCCAGAATTTCCCCCCACACTTAGAAATGAATATTGTCCTCAATATTCAAAGTCCCGGCTATTATGCCGAATCCTTGAACGTAAAAAGATAACATTACTAGCCAAGTGTGGAAACACAACAATTATTCTCTTTTTTAATATTTACAATTTTCATTCATTTTTTAGATTTATATACAAAAGAAAAAGATATTTCAGCACAACACAAGCGTTATACGCAGCACACTTCCCCGGCAGCGGCGCCAATTTGACAGCCTCCTTTTTTAGGGGCGTTTAATCAAATGTAGTATAGTGTGTTCCAAAGTATTGCAGAAGAAACTGCAAACCTGGGTCGTTCTTCCCAGCGAGGTGTGTAAACTGTAATACAACGACTGTGTGTGCTGAAATAAGCTTAAAGAATAACTTTATACAGGAAACAAAAGATAAAATAAGATATACACAAATAATATGAACAAGTATAAACAAGTATCAACAAGCACCACTAAGGAGCTTTTTTAGAGCTGTTGGTAATGGTGTAAGTTCACTAATTACTCAGTAAACTGTTATGAGTGGTCAAACAACAAGCTCCTATAAACTTCTCAAATTAACTCAGGAGAGCTCAACAATCACTAAAACAGTGAGTATGATAAAGATCACAAGCTCAAGGTTCAATGAGGAACTTTTCCTAAGCTAAAGAGAATCACTCAACCTCCACTGTTTGCTTCAGTGGAAGGAGGTTAGCTGAATAAAATAAGGGGGGAAAAGCTATCTAATTTAAGCTACAAACTGAAAAACAAACATACACATAATAAAAGAAACAAGTACTTCAGCAGAATCCAAAAATACTGAATCGGCAGAATCAAATGCAATTCAGCAGAATCCAATACACTTCAGCAGAATTCAATTAGCAGATTAGCAGAATCAAATTATGCTTCGGCAGAATCAGATAAAGCACTTAAACATGAAAACTAAAAATCAATAAAAATATACTAATGAAGACAAGAAACATAACATTAAAACACTAAAAGCACTAAACATAAAACTAAGTAACAAAGACATAAGAAAATAAACAATTAAATCAAAAACAGGAAAACTAAAAACAGAATCAGCAGAATCAAAAATAATTCAGCAGAACTGAAAAGTTGACTAAATCGAATTTAAAACTTAAGCTACTGATTAAATAAGTTAATATAAACTATAAGAACATAAAATTAACAAAGATAAACAACATTTAAACAAGTATGCAAGATTCTAGGATCTAACAACCTCAAAGTGCTCATAATGAGATTGTCAAGTGTCAAATTGACTTTCTACCATGCTACACCCTTTGGTTAAGATTTCACTGAGTCAAATAGGTTCCATATAGTGTAAATCAGACAAGAACAACACCATTCACAACCATTTTCACAGTTTCATTATTAAATCCAAACAATCCTTTAATGGAACAAAATTGAAGTTTTCATAACAAATGACTACATAAACCCATCATATAAAATCCAGAGGTCATATTGTGTCAAAATAGACCTTTTTCAGCAAAAACAAGATGTCAACCAAGTCTAAGCCTATGAACATCAAAGACTGGCATATTAACAGTCAAGTGCAACATCAAACTACAATCAAATCCAAAACATAACAACCTAAGATTAAGCTATAACATCATAAACAAACAGAAAAGAAACACGGAAACATGAAAATTAAAGCAGATAAAAGACTGAAACAGTAAAATGCAAAAACGGTAAACATGAGCTTACAAGTGAATCCAAGTTGAAACTGAGAATCATGGTCACAGAACACATCCTAAGGCTTTCCACAAAGCTTCTAAACCAAAGGCAATCCACAATTAACCTTGCTCCATACAGTTTCACCAAGATCACTTCATTATTTTTGGTTTTTCATTGTTTTTCTGAATTTATAGACTAAACTTGTTTTAAAGTCTCTAAAAGCTTGAAAGCTTTTGTCAGGAGCCTATGTGAGCTAATAGGGTCCATAAAACAACTACATAACAAGAATTTAAAGTGACTGAAAATTAAAGGAATTTAAGCAAAACATGAAATTTAAAAGTGACTTGAAATTAAACTTAAAATAAAGTTTCATTATACTAAATTAAGAAAGACTACAACATTAAAACTGTAAATGACAAGTAATTTAAAGAAAGCATTTAAAATTACACTACGAAACCATTGGCTATTCCAAGGTTATTTAACTACTTGACCTAGGCTAATCCAAAAGGTATTTTTCTCTCTTCCTTCTCTTCTCTTTTATAACCTTCTGAGTTCCCACTAGCATTTTAGTCAAATCCCACTTTAATTCTTGACCATCGATTGAGCAGAGATGATCCTAGCCTTTGAATTCACTTTTGGCGCCAAAAAGTGATACTAGTTGATTGAGGTAGTACTGCTACAATTAATGCTTCTTGTTCACATGTAGAGGTGGAGGGGACATGTTTGGTAGGTTTATGGGCTGGGTTTGAGGTGTAAAGAAAAACAGAGTATGTGAGGTGAGGTAACGTGTTTGATGGTGGGGAAGCATTAAATGTAGTAGTGGGCTAGTGCAGGTGAATGCAAGTGGTAATGAAAAGTAGATATGAGCTGTGGAGATAAGGTGAGGTGGCAGGAGAAAGAAAAAGGGAAAATGAGTTTGACTCAAGGTTTGACCAGATATTATTAAGTTGAAGTATCTGCTGAAAGGTTAGTCTTCGGCAGAAACCATCATCGCACTGTAACTTCAGCAGAAACCATTGATTCAGCAGATTTAGAATAGGCTTCGGCAGAAACCATCAGTATTATCAGCAGAATCGAACTGTTTCACTCTTTTTGTACCTGGTTCACATAAAAACACATTTTCATGATATTTGTAACATTTATAAGGTTATTTATGTATTTTTTGGTAGTTTTAGTGGGTTTAAACAATATAAAATATATGTGTTTTTAGACACATATCTGTCCACCCCTTCAAACTTATCAAGCTTGGCAAAGTTTGAAGCCATGTGTTTCATTGCAGCAGCAGCCATTGATTATTACAAATAGTTTACTTTGATTTTTGGTATGGTAGTTCCCAGAACAGGGTAAGATAATCAAAGGCAGTAGCAATACCACTAGGTGGTTACCGGATATCACTTGGAATCGTGTAATCACTTTCCAAAGTAAACTATTCGACCCTAATGCATGGGTATCACGAATATCTACTTGGGATAAGACCAAATGTGTGTTAGTGATTTAGGCACAAATCAATAACCTTGCGCTTTTAAGTGTATTTCGTTTTTCTGTATCTCCTCATGCATCATTTGATTTCCTATTTATAGGAAAATACTCATAGCTTAGACCAACAGAATTATGAGGATTAATCAGCCCATTAATCGCCTCATAATCATCCCCATTAAAGCTAATAGTGGTTACATGACCAATTAAACGTGGTCATTAAGTAGTTATAACTGTCACTTGAATAGGTCAAAGCTATTACAAGTTAATTATAATTCAGTGATGAGCAAGTCCCTGAGAGAGTTGCTCACTGAGTGCATTCACTCAGAAGTTCACTCACAGAAG
>BPTQ01000001.1:319170775-319276478 GCA_019973895.1 Chrysanthemum seticuspe | reverse complement strand
TTATCCTCAAATTAATTTATTTATTCACGTGGTAAAAATAAGCAACATACAATTTATTTATTTTTTTTATTTTTATTTTTATTTTTTGGTTTTTAAAAGTTATTGTTTTATGCTTTTTATGTTTTGTTTCTTTTGTGATTGTATTTCGTTCGATTAACTAAGATTTGAATGTACTCGATTGATAGCATGGATGCATTAGCCACTAGTATTTTGAAGTGAATTAAAAACACATACTATTTGCATATATATTATTGTTTGGCAAACACGAATAACAAGCTTTCTATGTAAAATAGACATAAAACATCCCACTGCTCGAATTCGATCAAGCATGTAATTATATAATAGCGGGTGCATAAGGCGTGTCGTAACTTGGCCGAATGTTCATAGAGTTTGAATGTGAAAACATATAAACTATTTTGCATAAATTAACAATGTTGTTATGCTTAGTAGAAAAGACTAAAGATTGATCAACATCATATAGAGTAAAACAAGTTGCGTGTAAATCAACTTCTTTGATTTATATCGACTAGCTAGCATGCATGATTAAACAACTTACAAACGGTGAACCTTATGTGGTCCTTGTTCTCACATAAGTCGACTTAAATATGCAAAGTCCTAAACAATATAATCAAAGGCGGAACTTTGTGAGGGCAATGGAGGGTTTCGGCCCCCCAAAGTTTAGAGCTATTTTTTTTTTTTTGGTAACCATGATTTCCGACCTTTTGGCCGACTAATCCATGGGGTTTGAACCCACCGTCACACAGACTCAAACCAAGTAAAGCCCTCCATTTTCAGAAGGTTGGCGTGACCACTTAAGGTTGTTTGCATCTAGCAGTAATTGAACTTGAGACCTCACACATTTTAGAGTGATAGTCACAAATCCTTTTGCCAATAGGCCACCCTTTTTGTTAAGTTTGTGTTTTAAAGATAGATACAAAATGGAATGTTAAAATCTACCTAGTAAATAAAGTCCCCTTCAATTTAGTGTATTCCTTTCTTCCAAATTTTCATTCAGCCCCTCTCAATTTGATGTTTTATTTGTAATACTCTTTACATATATTGTATTCATTATTTAGTTGCCTAATGACCCTTAAAGTGTGTACGTAGTTCATTTTTTATAAGTAGCTTGTGTAAGTTTAGTTGGTTCATTCTAGTTATGAGTTGATGCCTTCATTTACAGTAAGATGTTTGAATAAATATAATAATCTTGATTAGAAACATAAGCAATATTTTGATAACTCACGTACTTTTAATTTGTTATATATTGCTAACCAGTTATGTTGGTGCAGGGGCGTAGCCAGGAGTTTGTTTTTTGAGGGGGCAAAAAAATTTAAAGTACGTTAGCAAGTGCTAAAAAAACATTATAATATATAGCTATGTAAAAATGCTGCAACAAATTTGTTCATTCACATAAGAATTAATATAAAATGATGGACAATTGTAGCACAATAATAATTTCTACGTAATTCTTAAATGGACTAACAAATTATATCTTTTTTTAAGGTGGGCCAAAATTGAATACAAGATACAATTTTAGTATATTGGACTATATGATATGATACATATGTACATGATTAAGGCTTTATGGATAGGCCATGGCCCACCTTTACACCCATATAGCTACGCCACTGTCTTGGTGCATGTCAAATCTAAATATGTATGTCCGGAGCGATTGCATATATAATCACGAAACTAGCTGCGTAAACCGGATAGGACTATCTTTACCGATTAAAAAAAAGTAAAAAAGTTAGTTTGATCGAATACTAGGTACCAGCGAATGTATGTTTCTTTTCAATATTTACTCCGCAAAGAATAACATAATACACTACAAATGATTCCGTTAAAAATGGTACTGTAACATATTAAAAGAGAAAAGGTGAAAAGAAAAAAATGACGAAAAAAAAGAGATAAGAGAAGGGATCTGACTTGAACTCGAGACCTACCACCTATAGGTTATCATCCTTAGCCAGCACCCCATCCTCACTCTCATGTTTCATTCTCAAATACAAATTATTTCTTTATTGTTTATGATGTTAAACATGTACCTCATCTCAAAAAACTTCAAATGCATTGATATTTTTACCAAAAATAACTACTACACTACTGTTTTGTTTTTTTTTTTTTTTTTTTTGTGATACTTATGATTTATTTTAAATTGAAGTAGCATTTGCTTGCATGTGTAACTGATCGACTAATGTCTAATATTTCCATTTTGTTTTTTTCATAAACCTCGAGTTTGAACTTACTAATTTTTTAGCTTTCTCTTTCGTTTATGACCGTGTTTTATTAATTCTATCAAGTATTTAGTTACATACTAAGGAAAAAAGTAACAACTTAGTACATATGTTCGATGCTTTTCTAATAAAAAAGTATATAACATGTTCCAAGGATATAAAAATGTTGGTGAAATATATGTTAACGATTGAAAATTAAGTAACAAAAAATATAATCGGCGAAGAATTAATGTACACCAGTATGTATATTTGCGCGTCGCGTTAGATTTACACCTACACGTTTTTTCGATATTTATTTGTGTTGATATCAATTAGTTGTAATTCATATAAACTATAGCTGGTAAGATGTTTCCTAGGAAGGCAAAATAGTAATATTAATTGAGAAAAAGAAGCATGGGGAAATCTAATGACTCGAACAAGAGACCTGAAATGTTTATCCGAAATGTTGAGTAACTCGAGCCCGTTTGAGCCAAACTTTATCGAGTCTCGAGATCGAGACCAGGAAGTTAACCCGAAATGTTTATCGAGCCGAACTTGAGCTCAACCCGAAATATATATATATATACTCGACTTGAGTAATTGTCGAGCTTTTACATGCTTATTTATAAATACACTAAAAGTAAATACTTATTTATGAATGTAACGCGCACGGCCCGAGCTCGAGAAACTATCCTAAATTTTTGTTTTAGTTGTTTTAAAAAAAACATATCATCATAATAAATCGAGCTTTTTAAGCCAAATTCAAATTTTCTTGAGGTTAGCTCGACCTTGCCTCGTGAAGGCTCGCCAAGCTCAAGCCAAACATAACAACATCGAGTCGAAATAAGCCCTGCCAAAGTTCGACTTAATTCGACTCGTTTTATACCCCTTTATGAATTTAGTTGATTTATGGCGGGATGCAATTGTCTCTATATTGTAGTAAGCTACAAACACATGTTGTTGCAACTTATCGGTTTGGCGAACACAAATAGCAAGTTCTCCATGTAAAATAGACATTTTTGTTTAATTTTATAAAGATAATTAGTTGTCATATATATTTCTTTTGTATGTGAAATATGACAATTAAAATTTTTATAACTCTTTCTTTATGACAACTAACTTATCGGTTGCTCCTCTAGATACATGAGACTCTTAATAGTTATTTTAATGAAGATTATTATATAGTATCATAGTTATATATAACACTTTTGTTTAATTTAACAATGTTGTTTAATATATACACTTCATTTCTCTTTAGATTGTTGTGTTTGTTGATTTATGGTTCTAGTTGGATGCTTCGATTACACAGCTGTAAAACTAAATAAATATAAAAATTTTCTTAAAAAAAACAAAAGAATTTTGGTGCGGTTTATAACAAAACCGTATAAAAAAAAACAAAAAAGAAATGATTTTGACTGAAACTATTTGCTACGGTTGTTTGGAAAACCGTATTAAACTATTATCTATGGTTTAGAAACTGTACCAAAAGCTTTTAAAAACCGTACTTAATGTGTTTTTTTGTATAGTAGTGCGTATTCAAAATTATCGCCTAACATGAAAGTAAAACTAAACCAACTAAAATGGTGTTTGGTTAATATATAGTCTATACTACACAAGGTTATAAATAGCGTGATGCGTGACGTGACGACATGACCAAACTTTACGCCTTTGCGGCTAAGGCGAAGCTTTTGCATTTATAAAGCGTGACATAAGGCGGCACAAAGTATGAAAATATTTATATATTTATATCATAATTCATATATATCGAGTTTACAAAAACATGTGCCATAAGGCGACGTAACGACATGGCGTGACGTCATGATCAAGCCTCATGTCTTTGCAAGACCTTTGCGAGCCTTTTAGAACAGATACTAGATATAAATTACAAATGGTCAATGTTAAATATTGAAATGTCGAAAAATAGTCAATCTTTTACCACATTTGAAAAATATTGAAATTAAGCCATGCATTTGAAAATTATTGAAGTAGTTTGAATTATTTATGGTTTGCTTTGAAACTAAAAAAGTAAATGTTGAAAACATAATCGAAAACCAGGTAGACCCGGGAAGTTTCAAACCTGGCGAGTTGACCCGGATTAATTTGACCTGTTTTTTCGACCCAACCCGTCGAGATGACCCGATTTAAATTGACCCGTTTTTCGATCGATACAATTCAACCGGTTGAACCACCCGGGTCGAACCGGGTTTCAAAACATTATGTTTAATCCCCAAATCCACAAACTTTTTAGTATTATTTTTCGTTTATAACTTATAAACTTTTCTTATCACAATAGCCAGGATAACATTATTAATATTAAAAAACTAAAGAAAGAAGTTAAAAATGAGTATGGCCAGCTGGGGAAAAAAAAGAATGCTGATGTTTTTCTGACTCGAACACGAGACCTACTTGTTATAAGGTATCATGTTTAGCCAGCAAGCCATCAGCACTCTCGAGTTTTATACTTCAAATTAAATTTATTTATTGTTGTACCTCATCAAATTAGCTTTAAACGAGTCTAACTGAGCTCTACTCATTTTACAAAGAAGCTCGAGCTCGAGTTGTATTTTAAAGCTTGATCATTGCTCGATAGTTATTTACAAAGCTCGAGCTGAGCTTGTTAATAATATTTATCTATCATGTTTAAAAAACTTAACATAAGCATATGTTGAATACGAGTTTAATAGTCTTATGTCTTGATGTATAAACATGTGGTTCGAGTAGTTTCTTAATTTTCTTGTCACCAATCGTTACACATAGTCAAATCGAGAAAAGTGTAAGGAAGTTGATGTAAGCTTTCATGGTTGTTAAATATATAGTTTAACTCTAAGATCCTTACGTTTCGGTGATTATAATCGCAACTCACAAACTTTTACCACTTGACCACTCGTATACTATTTCAATTTGTATGATATCAACTTAAACATGGAACTCATGGTCCACAAATCACATATTTAATTTCGATAGCAACAATAATCGGAATAATAATATGTGTAAAATGGATTTTATAGTAATAACATTGCGAAGACTTAATCTATATTTATATCTATACTACTTATAATAGAGGGATAACCATCTCTCTTCTAATTTTTTAACCTATATCTATATGACTATATCTATACTACGGAAATACCCTCCTATTGTATGGTCCATGTGGTTTGTAGCATATCACGAATTTGGTCCCTACTTTTTTTATTTATTTTTTTGTCTGAATTTTTTTGTTTATTTATTAATAATATAAATAATTTTTATATTTCAAAAATTTTTTTGTCCAAAATTTTTAAGTTTTTCACATATTTTTTTTTAAAACTTTTTAGACAGATTTAAAATTTTTTTTTTTAACTTTATACGAAATTTTTTTTTATAAAATTTTCAAAAAAAGATTTTTAAAAAACTTGGTTAAATTTTCGTCATTAATTAAGTCAGATTTTTTTTTTTTTAAAAAATTTACATAAATTTTTTAAAATTTTTTTGACAAAAAAAAAAGTTCTGACATAATTTCTGTACAAGTTTTGACATAATCCGTCAAAATTTTAATTTTTTTTGAATTAAAAAAAACATTGTTCAAAATTATAAATTTTTTAATCTGTTAAAAAAATATTAATTAAAAAAATGTTAAAATATTATATTTTTTATTTGTTAAAAATAATTGTTAAAAAAAATACTGTTTTTAAATTTTTTGACATAATCCATTTAAAAAAATAAACTTTAAACTTAAAAAAAAAATTGATTTAAATTTGTGATAAGAAATAAAAATAAAAATTTACAAAAAAAAATGAATTAAAAATTTAGTACTAATGTTAATTAAATAGCTTAAAAAAAAAGTCAAAGGACTAAATCTGTTATACGAGACAAACCATATGCTATACGAGACAAAGCAAGTTTTACGCATGGCAGAATGCAAAGGTTTTAGAGTTACCGACTTTAGAAAATGATTTCTGCTTTTCGGTAATATGAGAACACGAAACATAGTTTATTCGTGGTCGTGGGTTCGGGTCCCACGGATGGCGCCAACTTGTTGATGCATAATCTGGCGCGGGCTGGATTCGACGACTCTCCCTTGGCCGTTCTTGGTCCTTGTGATTTGTCGGATCTTGCGTAAAATGTCCCTGTATTTTTTTTTACGGGCCATGTCCTCGTGGTTTTCTCTTTTTACGGATCCTATCCAAATGCCTAACATCTGTTAAAAAAGGACTAACGGGGGTAATTTGTGATTCACTTGAAGGGGCGAAAGAGTATTAAAGCAATTCTTCTCATTTATTCCCACCTAAACACACCACACACTCTGTTTTTACATAAACCCTAAGTTATTATCATTCTAACACAATTGTAATATGTAAAGTGCACCACACAACACACATTAACCATTCTAAGATGGGTGATCCACAAAAATGCTCACTCCGACCACCAGGAACTGTGTTTGATCCATCAACCGAATATGGTACGTGTTTTTATGTTTCATCCATCAACTGAAAATTGATCAATTTTGACCTGTTAAATGTTAATTGAAGCAATGCATTGATTCATTTTTATTGTATCTCTGTACAGGAATGAAGAACCCTAATCTTTTCACATTGGAGATAAACCATGGTGGTTTTTTCACTATGGGGTCTGGAAAACGTTACTTAAATGGTTAGGTAAATTGGTTTGATTGGGTTGATGTTGATCAATGGTCTATTTTAGAACTTAGTGACATGCTACGATTGTTAGGTTATAAAGAAGAAGTCATGTTTTATCATTTTAGAATCCCTAACACTAGTTTTGATGATGGCCTTAGACCCTTAGTAACAGACAGTGATGTAAGAGACATGATAAATCATACTGGATTGGTTAGACTTTTTAATATGCTAAACTAGAATACTTTATAATGTCAGGGAGAGCACATTGTGATGTGCTACTCAACAATATGTGTGAGGTTCTGAATAGGCAATTGCTAGATGCTAGAGACAAGCCCATAATCACTTGTTTAGAGTATATTAGGGAATACCTAATGAAGAAGATTGTCAATGTTCAAAGGCTAATTGCAAAATCTAATGAACCTCTTACACCCAATGCAACAAGACTATTTATAGCAATCAAGGAAGAAGCTTCACAATATAAGGTTCACTGTTTAGCTGTCTACACTTTAAGTTTAAATGTAGTATATTGCTTGCAACATTCTGTTTAATGTATATGTTTATTTGTTTTCCAACTTCTTATTAGGTGGTTTGGAATGGGGATGTAACCACCGGTAAATTTCACCTTGTATTAAACTAATATAATATTCTAATAAAAGAATATTTATCTATTTTTTTTTACGTCAATTTTTTTAGATAAAACGTTATTAGTTTATCTGATTAAGAAAAACCAACTAATATGACGTAAATTTTCATAAGGTTTTACCCTTTGACTTTTCTATTTGAATTTTATCGTAATGTAAAAGACAACAACGTAGACGGTAGTTAACCTGTGATTTTCTAAGTTAATTAATTAAATCTGTTCGGATTATTACTCTTTGAACATCTTCGTTCACTTATTTCTATTTAACGAGATGTTATCTCGTGAAACGTGAAAACTAACATATAATGCGTAATCGACACCGCATTAGTTATGGTTAATCCCGATAAACAAAAATTTCAGAATTGATAACCTTGTTTCTTTTATATATTTATATTACTATTATATAAAAACACTTATAGGAATATATTTCTCGCAACTATCAATCGTACCACATCCACATTTTTAGCTCAACGGGACACGAAGCACACGTGATATAAAATAAATAAATTTATACATACATATAATACCACCACCCCTCTCATTTTTCCTTCTTATCCTCTTGTCTGTTTAAGAATGGATAAACTGTTCTTTTCTTCTTATCTCCTTCCATGAAACCCACAAGACAGATATATCCATCTTTCCCTCTCACTATTGCTTCACCAGCAATCAAAGCCAGCATCATCACCTTCACCGCCTTATAATACCACTTTCATCACTATCAAGAATAGCCAAGGGTGTGTTTGTTCGTGTGACGCCACCACAACCACCATCTCAGCCACGACGCCACCATCCTCACCACCATCGTCCCTTCTCATCTCTCCCGTTTGTGGTATGTCAAACACAACAAAACCCTCATTTGTTTATTCTTAAAATCGAATATAAATCGATTTGTATAGACTTCGTGGAGTAAAAGATGAATTTAAAACGTTTTTGAATCAAGATTCGTGTGGTGCTAATCATCAGAGTGGTATTTAGGATTGTTATTTTGGATGCGGGTTGGGTCAAGAACCTGTTGGGGTTTCAGTCGACCCATTCGGGTCTCGAGTCTTGATTTGGTATCTGATTATTTCTTGTTTATTCGACTTATAGTATGTGTTAGGTTGTTTTCATTTTGTTTGGCATATAAATCAACCCATGAGGATTAGTTGCTATTGGTTCACGGATAAGACACCAAGAGGGTGTTGTTTGTTTGCTATCGCAGCCACACCCAACTGGGTGTTTGGCTTGCGTACGTTGACCCACCACAGCAACCCAATAGGGTGTGCTTGGTTTGGCCTCGGCTCACAGTAACGACACCACAAAGGGTGTTTGTTGCTCTCGGTTAAACACCAACCCAAGTGGGTGGTGTTTGTTTGTTTGTACCCGCTGTCACAGACCACTCAGCAAGGGTGCGTTTGTTCCTGCGTATCACAGCCCGAAGAGGGTGTGTTTGGTTGTTGTGCTCAGTCCACCAAAGCGGCCCAGTTTAGGGTGCGCTTGGTCTGTCCTTCTGGTTCAGCAACGACACACTAGGTGTGTTTGTTGCCTGATGTTGTAGCCATGCCCGAGAGGGTGTTTGTTTCTGCAATCCGAACCTCAAGGGGGTGTTTGTTTATGTGTAACAGCAGCCCCATAGGGAAGCATTTAGTTTAGTTTCGGCTGAGAAGAGAAACACGACGAGGGTGTTGTCTTGGATCGGTTGAACAGCTAGGAACTAAGGGTTGTGTTTGATGCTGCTCCGATCCAATAGACCCTATCGGGTCCTGTTTGATTTGTGTCGTTCACAGCCACACTTGGCTATGCTTGGTTTATTTGCTTCTGTTTCTGAGTCGTGGTACAAAGGAAGTCGAAAGGTTGCTTGTTTATCTTGGTCTTAGCTCAACTACAAATAGTAAGAGGGTCGTCGTTTAGTTTTGTCGTCATAAGAATGAACTTTGTTTATTCTTCTACTTTATTTGGTTACTCCCTCCGTCCCATATTAAGTGTCCACTATTCATATGCACAAAGTTTTAGAAAATTCCACTAACTACACTCTCCACCAATCAAATATCATTTTCACCCACTAAAGTCTCATCTCATTGGTTGAAATATTCTGTGGACACTTAATTTGGGACATCTAAAGATTCCATTATGGACACTTAAATTGGGACGGAGGGAGTATTATTTTGAGCCACGACCCAACAAGAAAAGCCCCAAAGGGGAGTTTGGCTCGGCTTATTAAGTGTCGACTTAAGTATTATTTTAAGCTGCATGATGCTTATTACTTGTAATAACTCATATATGATATACGTATTTATAAGGTTGTAATAAGTGTATAATGTACCCGTAATGTTAATATTAACTAACCTGTACCTATTCACTTCGTAATAGTTATTTTATGAGTATTGACTTTATGGCTTATGATGATTATGATATTTTTATCATGTATAACGCTAATCATATAATATGCATATTAAATATTAGACGAAAACTATTGATATTAAACTTGAGATTTCTGGACTAATTATATAACGATTATCGGACTAGTATACATTAGACAAGTTGATATATGTGACTATCGGACTTAAAATATATCGGACTATGCTAATACTTAACGGATTGGGATAATATGGATCGTGAATTTGACACATTGGACATTTGACTTGTATCATACATAATGGACTTAGACAAATTGGATACAAAATAGACACATTGTTTTGGACATTTAACTCATAACGGACTTATGTTTGGACATGATAGATGTATAACGGATTAAATATATACATACGTATAATGATATTGGACAAACTTATTGGATTTACTTTGACTGCCTATTGAATACTTATCGGTCTTGGACATATTAAACGTAATGAATTAATATAATTTGGATAATTATCGGACTATAAAACCAGTAACCAATAAATATAAATTAAACCTCTAGGACTTATTATTAGTCAAACTTAACTAATCTAGTATTTATATCTCACTTAATTGCTATTTGACCTTTACATGTTTATTCCCTTTCATATGTGTACTATATATTTTATACTTTGATATGTGTTTCGAGTCTAGATCTTCAAACCACCACACGAATAATGATACTAAACTCTTTACAAACGTTGATACGAAACTTCCACGAAAACTAAAACAATTACCTTTTTAAAACTTATTTACTTTACGATACGTATTCTGAGATAATCCATATACTATTAGGTTGTGCCAATAACGTACCGTTGTGTCGGTACTCTTGTATCGTTGTGCGTTACTACCTTGTGATACATTTCTCGATGCCAGTCGTGTTAGTTGTGATTCTTGTATTTCTTCGGACTAAGGTGAGTTTCACAGCCCCATTTTACTGTTTTACTCGTTTTGGGGTGAAAAGCATGCTATGATTACTTAAAACTAAATTGGTTGTGCATTCATGAAATTATGGATTTACTGAACTGATTCAATCTACTGAGCTATGCTCTTCTATACTGTGCAAACTGGTATGTATGCTTATGTTTGGCGCCTATGTACGATTGTAAAAGTCCCCTGTTACTACACTACTTATTAACTCCTTCCCATTGTACGGGACGAGCCGTTGATATCTATGGATAGCGCTATTTAGGGGTAGAGCCATCCCCTCACTCTACTAACCGGAGTGCATAGAATCACCTTCTCATGCTAGGTTAGAGCATGTTGCACGTAGGGGCAATTTTCGGCTGAATCGGCTTAAGTAGTGGAACCTTTATGCCATGAACGCGCTGCATACATAATGGACCCTTTGAAACTTTGACAACCAATTGATTTTCCTGTTTGGGAAACTACTTGTGTACTAAAAACCTGTGAACTCACCAACCTTTGTGTTGACACTTTTAGCATGCATTTTCAGGATTACAGGCGGTAGCTAAACTTTGGAGGCGCTTGGGCATTGACATGGCATGATCATAAAAGACCCTGATATAAAACTGGGGACCACTTAAATTCTTTTATGGGCCTACATTTCATATTATACATTTTGAGAGATGTAACCACAGATCTTTATTAATTAGATTTCTCAAGTCAAATTGTTGTTCTACACTTTGTGTTGTGGTACCAATCGAGTAGCACCCCAGTAACCCTTATTTCCGCTGCAAACCATTATTTTGGGGTGTTACAGGGGAGGATAAATATCAATGTACTGGACCTTTCCAAGATCAATGTGTAGTTGATATGAAGCTGAAGAGGTGTTCTTGTAGGAGATGGGAGTTAACAGGCATGCCTTGCAAGCATGCTGTTACTGCTATTAATGATATGGGGAACAATGGCATGGAAGTTGGTTTACCAGAAGCCTGGGTACACTCTTGTTATTGGCTCAGAACATGGGAGAAGGTATATAGCTTCAAAATCCATCCTCTTGATGGTCCAGGGTAGTGGCCTAAACATAAGGCTCCAATCACCTTGCTTCCACCAAAGTATCACCCTCAAGTTGGCAGACAAGCTAAAAAAAAAGGAGGAAGAGTGCTACTGAACTAGAAAAAATGGTGAAGGGTGTAAGGTTGAGCAGGGCTGGCAAAACTGTTAGGTGTGTCTTATGCAAGCAATTAGGACACAACAAAAGGTCTTGTAAAGGTCAAAAGATGGGACCAAAACCAAATGATGGAAAGAAGAAAAGGAAAACAGCTGCTAGTACACAGACTCCTCCAAGCAGTCAGACTCCTTCAACTACTCAGACACCAAGTACTCAACCTCCTTCAACACCTAGAAGACCATCAAAGGGTATTGTCATCAGGGACTCACCATCTGCCAATACAAGATCAGCAAGTCAACTTGTTGTGTGTGCAGGCAAGGGTAAAGAAAAGGTTGTGTAGCCTTAGTAAACTGTATTTGTATTTTGTCATCAAACTCATGTTATGTTAGGTAAACTGTATTTGTATGGGTTATGTCTTAGGTATGGTCACAATGATGTATGGGTTATGTCTTAGGCAAGGGTAAAGACATGTATTTTGTGATCAAACTATTCCACCTTATAGTAACCACTCAAGTTTCTCGGTTATGGTAACTTTATTTTGACATCAAACTGTTACAGGTTGTGTCTTTATGTGACATTCATTTTGACATTCATTTTGTCTTAGAATTGTGTATTTCTTTGACATGTATGGCTTGTTTGGGTTATGCCTTTTGTGTTAGACTTGTGTATTTCAATTTCACACTTTCATTAGAGTGCTGCTATTCAATATGTTAACTTTTTATTTCTTTGACTTACATTTCAAATACAGTTTTCATAACACTTTTAACCATTACACCAACACAAACACAAACACTTTTAACCATTAACCCATAATATAACATTACATACCATATCAGATTCATTGACCAAAACAACTTACAATGGGACCAAAACATAAACCATACCAGTTTCTAAACCACCCAAACCTACCCATTTTACATTACACTTTAATTCATCAGATAAGCAACAAAAAAAAACCCAACTAACACCTAAAATCCACTTCAACCTTTGAACTTTACTTGCTTGTTCATTCACTCTTGCTTGAAGCTCATTAGATCTTTCTCGTAGTTCATTCATAGATCGCAATAAGCCGGGTATAATTTGAACGGATTTTGGACACATTTCTGGGTCATACCAATCGATAAAGCCACAACTCCTCTACAAGTTAGCCAAATTAGCAAAAACTTACAAATTAAACAATTAATTAAAAAAACAAATAACTTACCGAACAACAATAAAATCTCCTCCCTGGGTTTATGGCAGTCCATGATGTGCGAATATGGGAGATGGCATCACAGTTTCTACAACGAATCATTATTTTCTTTCTTTTGTTTGTTGGATGTTTGTGTGTGTTTTGATCTAAAAAAACCATGACCTAAAGCTTGTTAATAGGGAAAAGAGGGGGGAAATCACGTGGCAGATATGGAATGGGAGGGAAAACGTTATTTTATAAATCATCCCCTTCAAGTGAATCACAAATTACCCCGTTAGTCCTTTTTTAACAGATGTTAGGTATTTGGATAGGATCCGTAAAAAGAGAAAACTACGAGGACATGACCCGTCAAAAAAAAAACACATGGACATTTTACACAAGATCCGACAAACCACAAGGACCAATTATGTAATTAACTCTAAAAATAAAAAAAGCTGAATCTGATGACTTGAACACGAGACCTATCGTCTATAAGAAATGAGGTTTAACCATCAAACCACACATACATGGCTCCAAGCTTACACAATGTTAAAATAAGTAGGAAATTTAAAAGTATAGTTGGCAAAACTAGCTATAAGTTATATGCTGTAAGCTGTAAACTGGAAAGCTGTTAACATGAGTCGATATTTTGGCAAGTAACTCGAGTTCGTTCGAGCCAAATTTTATCAAGTCTCAAGCTCGAGCCTAGAAAGTGACTTCGAAATGTTAATCGAGTTGAACTCGAGCTTATATACTCTACTTGAGTGATTGTCGAGCTTTTCGAGCTTTTATGTGCTTATGTATAATTAAATACATTAAAATTTAATGCTTATTTATGGATGTATCAAGTTTTTCGCGTTGAGCTCGAGCCGAATTTGAACTTTATATTATATTTCAATTTTAGTTGGTTTGAAAAACGCATCATCAAAAATAAATCGAGTTTTTTGAGCCAAACATAATAATGTCGAGTAGAGTTATGCCCTACCAAAGTTCGACTTGATTTGAATGTTTATACACCCCTTTTGAATTTACTCGACTTATGGCGGGATGCAATTGTCTCTATTTTGTAGTAAATTAAAACACAATGTGTTGTAAATTATCAGTTTGGCAAACACTAATAAAGTTTTCTTTGTCTACAATAGACATAAAGCATTGCATTGCTGGAATTCAAGCCAATAATGGTGGATGCATAGAGTTGTAACTGCGACGAATGTACACGAATTTAAACTTAAAAACATATCAACTTATAGTGTCAGACTGTCTGTGTATGATTATAAAAAGACATACAAAACTTTCTTAGTTCCATAGACCATGACGAAACTATTAATATGAAAAACATCGCTGTAGCATGAGATCCAACATTTATAAGATATCATTAAAAATACTTACTAATAAATAGACAACAAAAGAAAGAAAATGAAAAGAAGAAAAAAAAAACATAAAAATGTGTTTAGAAACATTTATAAGATATCATTAATAATACTTACTTGAAAAAAAAAAAAAAAAAAAAAACATAATTTCGGAACATATCTAAGCTTGACAATAAGCAGACATCACACATTTGCATAACACGAACGTAAATTTAACCAATTTATCTTTAGGTTTCTATTTAACTTTATAAAGTTAGAACCACTTGACAAAAGAATTATAAAATAGGTTTCTACTACATTTCTTTGAGGCATTACATCAAACCCTGAAGACCTCGTTGAGACAACGGGTATGTTTGGCAAAAGTAGCTGTGAGCAGTAGTAGTGAGCAGTAGCTGTGAGCTGTGAGCAGTAGCTGTGCAGCTCACCGCTCACCGCTCACCGCTCACAGCTTCTTAAAGAAGCATTGGAAAATTGAGCATTCTTAAAAAAATAGGAAAGCTCACCGCTCCATTGCCAAACGACTATTAAAAATCAAAATGCTCATTGCTCACCGCTCATCGCTCCAAAAAGCTTTACACCGCTCCGTGCCAAACATACCCAACATATAGCACCCAGAAAACACAAATATGAAAAAGCAAAAAGATAAATATGGATAGATTGATTTACTAAAAATATAAATCAGTAAAAATCATAGACTTATTGAAAAGACAAATATGAAAAAGCAAAAAGTCCATTGAGGAAGCAAATATTACAAGCTTAGACCAAGCCATCAAATTCGATACATTAGTTAAATAAAAAACATATTACAATCTCTTAAAACAATTGTAATAATGGATTGCGAGCTTGCAACTTTGACACTTGATGATTATACTTTTTATCACGCTATTATGACAGATTGAGCATTTCCCATCTGCGTCAGATCCTACAGCAAGTGATACAGAGTGCTCGTGACCTTCCATATTATAAATTCCCCCAAACTTAATATTCAAATACCTATAAACGCCTCTGTGATTGTCATAGGCTGCTTCAAAGTTAAGTATCACCGGAGCACAATGAGTATGTAAAGAGTAGGCACACACATGGCAATGATAAAACCACTCATTTAGGTTAAGCTCATTCTCACAAACTTCACAAAAGTATTCACTCTTATGGTTCTCTACGGGACCGTATGACAACCTCATGGGGTGCTTGTCCAAGTTGTGATGTATAATACGAGGCAAGAATAAAGCACACTTAGAATGTAGGTAAAAATCACAAGATCGACAACTAAAAGTAATATCACATCCATAAAATCGGCCGTCTGCAACACATGGCTCCTTCATTCTTCCCTCGCACCGTGAAAGAATGTGATCGGGGTGAGCTTCATGTGTGATTTCATCAGGGATGAATCCACAGTTAACATCAATGTAGTATTCACATTCGGTGCACCCGTACGCGAACCCGTTGCAACTTAATATGCAAATTTTACAACGGAAAATGCCGAAGATATTATTCAAAACTTTTGGAAGGAAGGTGAGAGTGTGTTTGTGACCTGGGTGATTTGGCAATTCAGCAGGTAAACGAGTGCACCACTCATGAAGTACAAAGTCGCAACATTGGTCTTCGCTGGAGCATTTGTAAAAGGGCACATCCATGATTGGTCTCACGCACCCGTTACATAATAGCTCAATCCTTTTCATTGGGTCGTGACAAGATAATGAACTAACGCCGCTTGAAGAGCTTGCACCTTTGCTGTCATTGGATTGTGTGCCTACCAGACTTAGCACATGCTGATGATTGATGTGGTTCAGGTTCCTTTCACTGGTAGATCCCAATTCTTTGGAAAACCGATGTTGTAGTATGCTGTATGTTTGATCGTGCTTGTGAACTACTCATTAGCTCGAGTAGACATTAGACCAACAATCACCCCCCTAATTTCTGACTCGAGATAAGGAGGTCTTCAACTCCGAGTAACTCTTGCATTTCCTTGAACTTAATCCTTGCGAGAGCTTTCGTCAGAATATCAGCACGTTGCAAATCACCTCTTACAAACTCAACTTGTACTTGGCCTCTTTCAACACATTCTCGGATAAAATGATAACGTGTGTTTATATGCTTGCTTCTCCCGTGAAAGACTGGATTTTTCATAAGTGCAATAGCCGATTTGTTGTCAACAAATAAGACCACCACTCTTTCTTCCATTCCGGTTATTTCACTTAACAATCCACGTAACCATATCCCTTGACACGCGGCTGAGGTTGCAGCCATGAACTCGGCTTCACAAGACGATAGAGCCACCGTGTTTTGCTTTTGTGAGCACCAAGTAATAGGTGATTTACCTAGATAAAATACATGCCCAGTTGTGCTTCGACCATCATCTTGATCCATAGCATAACTACTATCACTAAACCCCACTAGCTCCTTGGTCTTCTCTTGGTTGTATCGTATTCCAAAATTCAAACTACCTTGGATATACCTTAGTATTTGTTTCACAGCTGCCATATGTGATTCTTTTGGTTCTTGCATATAACGACTAACCAAACCAACCGAATAAGATAAATCAGGTCGAGTGTGTAGTAAATACCTTAAACAACCAACTCGTCGTCTATACAAAGTTGCATCAACTGGTTTTCCTTCCTTGTCCATGCTTAACTTCATTCCAGGTTCTAATGGACATTGAGTAGAATTCGCTTCATGCATCCCAACATCTTTCAAGATCTTCTTTGCATAACTTTCTTGACTTATTGAGATACTCGAATCCTCTTGCTTTACTTCAATGGTTTGTTTCATGCTTTTTCTTTTGTACACTTCGTTCGGGACAATTAGAAGCAAAGTGTCCATATTCATCACACCTAAAGCATTGAATCTTTGAAAGGTCTCGACTTTTGTTCTTCTTTTGATCCGTCTTGCTCCCGGAGTTGTTTTGGTTTCCACGGTTGTGGTTATTAGCTTGACCACTACCACGAGATTTGTTTTGAGAAGAAAAGTTTTGACCTTTACCGTTGCCATTAGAGGAATTCCTTCCTCGACCTTTCTTATCATACTTTTCAGCCCTTCCGAACATCAACTTGCCTTGATCTTCAGAAGTGGTGTCAACACCCTTCATTCTTCCTTCAAAAGCTTTCAACCTTCCAATTGCTTCTTGAAAAGACATTTTATTCAAGTCCGCAAATTGTTCTATTGAGGCAACAATTGCAACATACCTATCCGGAACGGATGCAAGTAGCTTCTTAACAAGTTTCTTGTCTTCATAAATTGTTCCCAAGCTATTTACTTCAGTTACAATTTTCCCATCCTAGCCGCAAAGTCATCGATTGATTCATTGACTTTCATCTTTAAAGATTCGAATTCCGTCTCCAAGGTTTGCAACCTCGCGTCTCGAACCCGTTCAACACCCACATACCTGGTCTTCAAAGCTCCCCAGATTTCTTTGGCTGTGTTGAATTGTGAAACTTGAAAAACAAGTTCTTCTGGAATCGCCTGGAAAAGTAACGCTACTGCCATGTGATCTTGCTTAGCAACAACTTGTGTTCCTTCCCCTGGTTCCAGTGCATCGAGTATTCCATGGACTCGGAATACCGCTTTAACTCTTATTGCCCATATGTTATAGTTCGTGCTTGTTAACATTGGACATTGAAGAGCCGTTTTAGTATGTTCAATAGGTGGTTGACTCGACTCGCCTTGCACCATCCTTCTTGAACGCCTTTTGTAAGTTACCGGTGTAGTTGGATTATCTTCCAGCCCTAGAACAAGCTTGTTTTACTTCTTGCCTAAGTAAACCAAGTGTAAAGTTTTAAACTTTATCAACTTCTTGGAACCCTTTGTCGACTGCTTGCTACTGATCTTGTAACCCTTTGTCGACTGCCTGCTACTGATCTTGTAACCCTTTGTCGACTGCTTGCTACTGATCTTGTAACCCTTTGTCGACTATTCTTGGAACCCTTTAGTCAACTTTGCTTAATCTCCTGCTGTGATCGACCCCCCTGCTGTGATCGGCCTGCTTACACCTCCTGCTGTGATCGACCTGGTTAAACCTTGCTGTGATCGACCTGCTTAAACCTTGCTGTGATCGACCTGTTTAAACCATGCTGCTGTGATCGACCTGCTGCTTGGTGTGATCGACTTTTGAACCTGGTGATCGACGACTCTAGAAACCTTGCTCTTGATACCAATTCAAGTCCACACGTCTGATTGATGTTACAACCAAACCTGGCTCGTTTGGTTTGCTTATATAGGAATAGAAAACAGCTTTTCCTAATCCATCTAGGACTCTAATATAACTAGGAAGTACTTATCTTAAAGTCTAAAAATAAGAATACTAATTATACTAGAACTCGACTGTAGTTATCCATAAGCTCGGATCTACTTGGACTGCACATAAGCTCGTGCTTGTGAACTACTCATTAGCTCGAGTAGACATTAGACCAACAGGTACACGTTGATATCTTTGTGACACTGATTACATGTATGATTGTAATCCCATTTTATAACCCTATCCTCCTCCTCGTCATCACTAAATTCTACATAGTCTGGATAACGAGGCTGCAAATCTACGAGTTGAAGCGGATGCTCATGTTGCATCGCTGTAATTATTTTTTCATGGTTTGGAAATTTGGAATTGGAGTCCATATATGAAACTTGGGGGAGATTAAGAAAAAGAAATATATGGACAAATAGTAGAGGGCAAACAAAGAAGATGGAATCAGAATTGGGTACAACAGATTGAATGATATGAGCAAGCTTTTATAGGAATTTCATCCCATTAAGTTAGCATAAAGCTAAAAATTCTAAGTTTGGTCTACAAGGCAAGAATATGTATACTTTCTCTTTTGTCCTTTATTCCACATATAGTTCTGCTTTTACTTTAGTTTACTTTTCCTTTTGGCAAACACAAATTACTATTTGGTAAGTCACGGACCAAGAGCCACAGGTGAATGTGTTATGATGACTTTAACACCATTATTATCCTGATCATCGAGACTAGGAGGGATGGTACAACAAGTGAAACCGGGGTAGTAATAAACTTTATCTGGACGTTCATCCTATGGAAATGGTTTTGTCGCCATTGTAGTACGTAGTTCTTAAAAGCACAAGTGTTCAGTGAATGTCTTTCTTAAAGCGATTTCTTATCATCAGGTTTACTTTTGGGTATATATGATTACTTACATCTTAACTCTTCATATCCCGCTCCCACATGATTATGTATTAGTTGATGTTGTTTAGATTCAACAATATAAAAAATCCAGAATCTTACTATATATAACAGAAATATACTTTAGTTAATAACTTGGAGAAGACGTAGTAATAAATAAAAAGGAAAAGGGAAAAATCAAAAGAAAGAAAAGAAGCATATGTCGGCTATGATGACTCGAACAATCTTTAGCTTTTACTTTAGCAATTTTTAGCTTTTACTTTAGGAATTCTGGACTCATCTTCAAGAATATGTTATGATTAATGATGGATGATTGACGGGATTATGGAGTAAGCCTTTTGACCAAGAACTTTCTTCCTGTCACCAACAATGGGGCCTGGAGCAGGCATCGGACTCATGTGTTGGAATTATATAACATGACATTCAAATAAATAACTACAAAACATCAAAGTATTTAAGCGGAAGCGTATAAGATTTATTAATGAACAATTAATTAACATAAAAGAATATGCGTACCTTTTCTTGATTCTAGCCGAACAAGAATCAAATCCACAAACTAGCAATTGAGATGAACCCTAATTAGGGTTTATAGGATTATGTGAATTACCCCTTACCGTTTTGTAATTCAATCCAAGATAATAACAAAAGTATGTTATTACTATGTTCTTGTACACACGTACTAAACCGAATTAAAGTAATGCTAGTTTTATCAAACAAAATAACTTGGTTTGTGGAAAAGTAATGGATCGACACCCACAAGGGTTGTACGATCGGTTTGGACAAGAAAACACACAAAACAATTTTTAGGGTTTAGCTAATGAGCACAAGAGATGGAAAAATAAAACCCCAAACCTTGTTTATATACCCAAGCAAACTTGGTGAACAAGTTGGTTTTTCTTTCCTTGTTTTGTGTCCCTAGGCCGATCGGTTAAGGAGTCCCCAAAGGGATTCCGGAACCTTCCCAACTTTTGCAATTTGGTCCTTTTCCATAAACATTTAACGACCGTTAGTCCATTACATTAATTACTTAACGTCCGTTAGTTATTTCGTTTAATAAATAAATAAATACAACATTTATATTTAATTATTAACTTTAAATTCTCATACGTAAAGTGTGCAATCCCATAGTCTCGAGTTCGATCCTAACTCACGTCTACTAATTTATATCCATAAAACCAACAGCTCCCACTTGGATATATCTTAATAGAGTGATCACATTCGGTTAGCGTCTAGCAACACTTCGATGCCTCTAGTACAACTCGAGCAAGGCTCCTGGAAAACCTTTTAATGATTTCTCATTATTATTATCTTTTTGTTTCTAATACCATGTTAAATAAAGATATGGAATTAAGTCATTCTTTATCCAACTATTCTGTTTCTCGTTATAAGTGATTGAGCAAGATTACCAAATCTTCTGAACATATTCAGGGGAGAACTTTGGGCGTGGCCACGCAAACATCTTGTCAACCCTACGAGGGGCCCAGCAGTATTAAACTCCAAATAAATTTGAAGGAACAAATTCTATCTTGACTACGAGAATAACCCACGAACTTTGCAACACTTCAGGAAACAACCCTTATGACTACCAGTTACGTATAGCGTTAAGTTGCTCCACAGAAATGCACTACATTCATGACACTTATCTGGTATCTCAAGTCTGAGGATAACTATTCATAATTTACTTATAACAATATCCACAAAGTAAATTATGTAGTTGGGATAAGTCCTATATTCAATCCATTGAATATCATCTGAAATTGGTATGCATTCTCATCAATATACTTTCAAGTATATTCTACCATATCTCTCAGATTTGTCTTAATTTAATGATACTCCCATATCATTAATTGACAACGGACGATTTAGAATAAATAAATTTATTCACGGATTAAACATGCAAATATAGGATACAATATATTATAAAATCAAACATACCAAGTATTTGATTTATTATAACAATTTTTTAACATCCCTTATCCAAATACTAAATAGATCAATGCATGAAAATTCCAGTTGATGAATTATACCTCAAGTAATGACAATCATACTTGTTGACAAGGCATAAATCAACCAACTTGATCTATCATAATTTTGAGAATACTTATTTCAAGAATTCAATTAATGAAGTCCTTGTATGTGTGCATTCAACAATCCACATAATAATTCATAAAGTGTGTGACATCCTCTATCACCAATTTATGACAATTTAAACTTTCAAACATTTTAAAGTTTAAAGTATTCTTATTCTTTTAATGTATAATGCAACTGCGCTCTTAGATAAGCACAACTAGGTCACATGGCCATTAACAAGGATGAAATCCTACCATGACTAGTATTGAGTGTCATCTCAATTAAACCAGCATCATTGTATACAAACAACAATATGCTTATTAAAACTCCGTAAACTTTAATATCTCATTGTGTAATGTTTGATGCTTTCCTAACTTTCAAGTTTAAAGCTGATGACAATTTTCACAACATTTGACATATTGTTCATCCATAGAATCTAGGAGCAATTCCAGGCTGAGGATGTAATTCTTTTAGAATATTCATTACACAAGTTATCTAATAACTTTTAGTTAGATATCAATGTTGTCAAATCATCTATCATTCAAGAATGATACAACAATTTGAATACACAACATGATGTACATGATGAATCTACAGGTCAACCTTAGAATTCATTCATGTTCTATCTTGTCAAAAGATATTTATCCATTTTCCAAATGATATATCATGTTTTATTACAATCATTTATTTTACTGCACATGTTTATTAACAATAAACATATATTCCAAGGTTGTATGTTTTAATTCTTAAATCTTATAAGTGAAGTTACATTCCAATCTAAGACTTAACATTTAGCTTACAAGGAATGTTACTTCTCATATGTTATACAACATATAAGATTTAAAACCTTAACATAATACTCCCACTAGCTTTCAGGAATACTTAAAATTTATCTTATTTCAATTATAAATCAAAACTATGATTTAATAACTAAACATAAGAATAATTTCATAGATGCATGCATTTATCCATTCATGAATTATTGCACTTCGTACACTACCAAAGATTATATATATATATATATATATATATATATATATATATATATATATATATATATATATATATATATATATATATATATATATATATATATATATATATATATATATGAACTCAAAAAACCTTTCGATTACTTACCGTCCTCACTCAAGTAATTTCTCAAGAAAGAGTTTTGATATTCCATGGTCATATTTCATATTAATGAAAACAAGTATGACAATTATCATCTTTATATATATTTAATGTGTCTAGTAAAGAATATTCAATCATAATTAATTTCTTAAGTATGATTAATAATCTTGTCATAAAACATGCATTAAATATGTGTACAATATTGTCCATATGATTTCTACATAGAAATTCAAACCACTAGGGTTTATCATCTCTTTGAAGAAACTCATTTCCATTCTCTAGTCTAACTATTAAGATAAACCAAATTTCCAAAATTGATTATCTTTATGGACAGCATCTTTAACATTCATAGTATGAGTTATTTACCCAATTCAATATTTGGTAATCTATCATAATGATTATCAGGTTTACTATAATCCTGTAACTCATATTTCTCAGCATATAAGTCAAATATCTGAGATATCTTTGCAGATCTATGAATGAAAATTCCATCATCATGAGGTCTATTAATTACATGTCTAACCTCATCATGATATTTACTAGTGTGTTTTAGAAGATTATGTATCTTGTAATTTTATCTTTCAAGATAAAAAACTCCCACTTGCCTTTTGTAATATATAGACTATCTATATATACTTAGCAATTAGAGCAAAACTACATTGTTCTCTTTTTGGAACATTACAAATACACATTGATAATTCCTGACTTAAGTTTGTTAACAACCTATTCATAAGTAGTTTAACAAATTCAGAATCTTCAATTTTAAAACTTAATGTGATTCATCACATTCCATAATGAAATGGTGTTTTAATAATCTTCTAGGTTGGAGTCATATTGAGTATATTCAATCCATACTCAATTTTCTAACCTTGTTACTTTTTAAGAAAGAAGTTATGGTTATCATGAATCAAACAAATCAAATAGAGTTTGATTTTCCTAACTGAACATACCATCAACTTGTGGTATTCATTAGAATTTAATATTGTAAGACAATCTAACAATATATAAGATAAACATATTCCTTTTGGCTTACCTATTTACCAACTAAGTCAATTTAATGGTATAATAGACTTTCCAAGCCAATTACATGCTTTATAACACAAGTACTTTTTAACCAAGTCACTTCATAACTATGTCTCAACAAGAAACATAAACTGTTATAATCCCATTATACGTTATAAATCATTGATCAACTCAATGACTTCTTGTTTATGTCTTAATTAAAAAACATAACAAGTTAACGTCTTACTTTATTATAAGTCTTAAAAGACTTTATGTTTATGTCTTTACAATGAATCATAAACATGTTTAACTAAAGTAATTATGAACACAACTCTTGGTTTCTGTTAGGAATTAGAAATTCCCGGTATTAAAGAGTCGGTCACCTCAAGTATATGTAATCGTTAGAAAGCTCGTAGTCGTAGTTCTTTTAAGTTAAGTAGTAATTTAGTTAAGTAACACCGTGGAGGACGGACGGGTCTTTACCCACTGTATGCCTGATCCACAGCCCAAAGTGTGGCGATTTGTGTAAGACTATAAATACTCTCTACCTCCCAAGGTAGAGAGTTGGAGCTCATAATAATATCTTTCACTTTCTCTCACTAAGTTCCCTAAACCTCTAACTTTCTCTCTCTAGAATTCCATCTATATGCTACTTTGTGGTATGGTTTGATGTGTATGTGAAAAGTTAATATCTATCAATTGGTATCAAGAGCCATGGTTGGATCATATCTTACACATCTTTGGATTTATAGTGGTTTTTAGGTGGTTTTTGAGTTTGAAAAAGTTTAGTGGTTTTTGCATCATTTGGTTGATCTCTTGTGTTAAAGTTTGAATTTTGTTGGTACTTTTATGTTTAGAATCATCAAAAGTGTTTAGGTTTTCATTTGGTAAGCTTGAATCATCTTGGTTGGGTTGTTTTTGGATTGAAAAGTGAAGCTTATTTGTTTTTTCTAGGTAGCGACTTAGCTCTCGGACTAGTTTCTTGGTAGCGACTTGCTTCACAGTTTTGTAGCGACTTACAGTGTTAAAAGTAGCGAGTTAGAGCTAGCGAATTAAAGTACAAGTAGTGGATTCTCCACTACGGGTAGCGACTTGTGGTAGCGACTTGGTCTGTGGCGAGTTGCTCTTTAGCGACTTGCGTTTCTAGCGACTTGTGTAGCGAATTGCTGCCAAAATTTGGTTAGCGACTTGGTCCGTAGCGAGTTACTACTTAGCGACTTGCGTTTTTGTTAGCGACTTGGGATTCTAGCGACTTGGTTGTCTAGCGAATTAATTGGTAGCGACTTAGTGCATTTGTTCCTAGCGACTTAGAGCTTTATCATCTAGCGACTTGAGTGATTATTTACGGTTTTCTCTTGATTTAGTAAAATCCCGTGAAAGAATCTATTTCCCGGTTTAATCATTGAGTTATAAAATCCCGTATAATCTGTTAACATGTCTACCAACGTCCCTACTGTCATCTCCACTGTTGCCGAGGATGTACAAGCAGCTGGTTCAGATACTCGTCCACCCATGCTTGACAGAACTGACTATGATTCTTGGGCTCAACGAATCAGATTGTATTGCCTTGGAAAGGAAAATGGTGTCAACATTCTCAAATCCATTGATGAAGGACCATATCGGGTTGAGACAACTAGAGACATACTTGATACTAATGAAGATGGTACTCCTGTTTACGGAATGGACAGACCTAAGATGTACAATGAGCTTGATAATGAGGAGAAAAAGAGATTCGATGCAGATATCAGGGCTTCAAACATTGTTCTTCAAGGTCTTCCTAAAGACATCTACAAGCTGATCAATCACAACACTGATGCAAAGGCAGTTTGGGATAACGTTAAGATGCTTCTCTCAGGCTCAGAATTAACTATGGAAGACAGAGAATCCCAACTCTATGACGAATTTGAACACTTCAAGATGAAACCAGATGAGAATGTCTATGAGTACTATGTGAGATTTCATAAGTTAGTGAATGACATGAGGAACATCAGAATGACTATGCCTAACATTCAGCTGAACTCAAAGTTTGTGAACAACATGAATCCCGAATGGCACAAGTTTGTTACAGCTGTGAAACTCACTAAAGGATTGAAGCATACAAACTATGAGCAACTCTATGCCTTCCTCCTTCAGAATGAGAGACATGCTATGTTTGAAAAATTGATTCTCAATCAGTTCAAACCCAACCAGGGAGAGACAAGCTCATCTAATGACTCAACAGCTTTCTATTCAAACATCGGAATCACAACCAAAGCATCACAAGTCATACCCTTGGGTAATGGTAATCACAAACTCATCCCTGATCCTATGTACAAACAAGCTGATGCTGATGCACACATGGGTAACATCATTAATCAACTAGCTCTTCTGATTAGCCAAAACATGAATTCTCTCCCACAAACCAACAACAATCTTAGAACAACATCTAACCCACACAATCAAGCTACTGTTAAAGATGGAAGGATCGTGGTGCAACCAGTTCAGGAAAGACAGTATGATCAGGGAAGAGGTGGTGCTGGTAGAGGATATGTGGGCAATCAGAATCGAGGAAGGAATGGTAACCAAGGTCAAGCTAAGCAGATAAAATGCTACAACTGTGGTGGTGAGGGACACATTGCAAGGAACTGCACATCTCCAAAGCGTCCACAGAATGCTGATTACTTCAGAGATAAGATGCTGCTGGCACAAGCTCAGGACAATGGTGCTGCTTTGAATGAAGAGGAATTACTATTTCTTGCTGAGGGCAATGCCAAGACCTATGATGCAGATGTGGATGAGCAGCCTATTCAGGAGATAGGTCACAATCATCAGAACGCCTTTCAAGTCGCTGACTGTGATGCATACGACTCTGATGTAGATGATGGACCTACTGCACACACAATCTTTATGGCTAGCATCTCTCCAATGGTCTCTCCCAAGATCTCTTCTTCATCACAAGCTGGCCCATCCAAGGACAAACTCATCTCAGAGGTATTAAAACTATACAATGATGCTGATGTGCAACAGATGCATGACAAAGTACAACCAACTGAAACTTTTGAATCAAACGTTGAAAATATGGGTAATAATAATATTGTCCCATACGATCAATACGTGAAACAAAGTGAAAGTGAAGTTGTACCAAGTGATGCATCTTCTGCACTCAACAATGACTATGTCTTTGATGAATACACTGCATGTGCTCCTGATGATTCCATAATCTCTGAACTAAATGCCTATAAAGAACGTGTTGCTATTTATGAACAACGTGCAAAATTTGAGTTGACCACTCGCGAGCAGGAAATGGATGTCCAAGTAAGTACAGTAATTAGAAAAAGTAAGTTTAGAGAAGAAGTATTGAAACAAGAATTAAATTCATTGCAAGAAAAACTTTCTAAAACAGCTAAGCAAAAACAAGAACTTCAAGAAAATGTGAAAATGCTTAAGCAAGAATTTAATGCAAAGGAATCAAAACTCTTGAGAGATTTTTCTAATCTGAAAACTTTGAAAAACAAACTTGAAAACAAGTTGTACTTACAAGGAAACACCATTCAGACTGCTCACATGGTCACGAAACATCGTGTCTTAAGCGATAAGCATAGCATTCCCCTTGTTGAGGAACCAAATCCAGAGGTAATTAAAAAGGCTAGAAATGCTCATAAGGTGCTTTATGATGGTAATGAAGTCCTTAAGCCTAGGCAGAAACCTAGTTGCGTTGAGTGCACTGAGGATGATAAGATATTAAATGAAATCACTAGGGATAAGATGAATAAGAAACAAAATGATCCCAAATGCAAAGAGAAAAACATCATCATCTCTCCTCATGATTACAAGAAGGAAAACTGGATTTCCTTGAACAAGTTTAAGCCTCAGACTTTGTTGACTCCCGAACAAGTCTTCTGGAAAAAGGATTTAGATAAACTGAAAGCAGAAAACATTATTGAAACAAACCCTCCCTTTTTTAAAATGCCTAGAGCGACTGTGTATCCTCCTAATACACCAATGCATCTTGTTCCTAGAACAATTGCCACTAAAAGCAAGACATTAATTAGCCAATACGTTATTTTTCAACTATTTGTTGATTTTGAGAAAACTTGCAAGAAAAGGATCACGCCCACTGGTATAACTGAAGGAGAGAGAGGTTTTGAACAAATGAAAGAATGTTATTTAACTGAGGTCATGCCCTTCTTTAAACTTCTAAAAGATCACTTTGAGAGTCTTAAAAAGGGAGTAGAAACTGATATTAAGGGTATGGAAAAGGAATTTGATGCAATGGTTGTTGAAGTTAGTGACTATGAGCGTGCACTAAAATATAATGAGATTGAGAGAAAGAACCTGCATACATTAAATGAGAATCTTATTACTGAATGTGTTGCTCAAGATGTTTTTTTCACTGCTTCAAATTGCTCTATTAATGCTTCCAAATTTCATGAACTATCTGTGGCCCTGAAAGTCTCCCATGATCGTGTCATTGAGCTTGAAAAAACTAATTCCAAACTAAACGAGAAAATTGAACTGGATGATCACGACAATTTGTTTAAACATTTTTCTAAACTAGAAGTTGAGTACTTTAATTTACAACTAAAATATCAACATCTCAAAGAAAATGTCAAAACTTCAAATGTCAAGACATCTTCAGATGCTCCAGAGTTTGATGCAGTTTTTCAAATTAACAAACGAGATGAACAGATTCATGCTCAGTGTAACACGATCAGAAAGTTGAAAGCCCAAATCTCTCAATTAAAGGGTCAAACGAACAATATGACAGGGTCCCAAATGCCTCCTCCTTTAGATTCCCAGAATTCTCAAACGTTTCATCTTCAAAATCTAGTAAATGCTTTACAAAAGGAAAACGAAAGTTTTCTAGAAGAAAATGAAAAGGTTAAACGTCATTTCAATGAGTTGTTTGAATCAATTAAAGTCACTCGTAACAAAAACAACGAACAAATAACTTCATTGCAAAAGGAAATTGAGAATCTGAGGAGTCAGGTAAAAGGGAAAATGCCAATGATCAATGGGGAGAATGTTGTATCTAAGGTTCACTCTGGTAATAAATTTGCTCTATCTGTGACATATGTCCCCCCTCACCTAAGGAACAACAAACTGGCCATTCAAACATATTTCTCATCCCTTAAGGATTGCTTAGAATGCCTGCGTGAGATTGTTGAAGAGGATAAGCTAGAGAAACCTCATGATAATGCAATTGGACATGCATGCTCATATGCCAAACGATCTCAAGAAATCTTAGAATGCTTGATCACTATATGCCCAAAGACATTAGGTGAGAGAGTTAACCCTTTGATTCCATGCTCAATGCCTAAGGCCAAATATGATATGCACTCTATTCCCAATGTTTTGAATGAGAGCCGTAGTGTACCCTTGAGTAGTTCAGATTCTAGATCTGTCAATGCTAGGAAAGAGAACTCAAATGTGCCTTCTAGGAGTACTAATCTCAGTTCATCTAGCTTTAAGAAAGTGAACCATAGTGCACCTGCATGTAGTTCAGATCCCAGCACATCTAAACAGGTGATGCAAAGAGTAGTAAAACAAACTAATGTTCCCATTCCCTCTACAGGAGTAATCAGTGACATTAAAGGGAGCAGGTCAAAGTCTCAAGACAATACAAGGAATGATAGGACCTCTCAAGCTAAGAATGTGCACTGGAAGAGAGTAGAAGAACAATCTAGGAACCTTAAGTTTGAATCGAATAAAACGAATCGTGTTGATTCTAGTATTAGCCATAGGCGTACTGTAATTAATTCGAATTCTGATACTATTTGCAAACCTTGTACTGATGATTGCTTGAATTCTGTTTCTAATCATGAATGTGATGTTAATGTTCTGCCTAATGATATTAATTGTCCAGTTAATCTTGTTAATGCTAAAATTCATGCTAAAAAGGCTAAAAGGCAAAAGCGAAAGAGAGTTAGAAAACAATGGAAACCCACAGGAAGAACATTCAGCAGAATAGGTTTTTATTGGATACCTGTTGGTCATAAGACTAATCAGATAATGCCCACTAGAAAATGGATGCCTACTGGTAGAACTATTCCCTTAAGAAGTGGTCACACTGTAAATAGGGCTAATACAGATACTAGTATTGCATCTATTCACAATGATTCCATTACCTCACTGTCCGTTATGAATGCTTCTATTTCTGATGTGGGTGGTCCAACTGTTGCTGCTAACCAAATGGAACCCATTCTTGCATGGGGATCCCAATTATCCAGTTATCCATTCTTGTCTGTGTTCAACTGCAGATCGTTCAAATCGTTCTGTGGTACCTGGACTCAGGCTGTTCCAAGCATATGACTGGAGACCGGTCACGGCTCATGAACTTCGTGAGCAAATTCATCGGGACTGTTAGATTTGGTAATGATCATTTCGGTGCTATTATGGGTTATGGAGATTATGTTGTTGGTGATAGTGTCATCTCCAGAGTGTATTATGTGGAAGGTTTAGGTCATAATCTGTTCTCTGTTGGTCAATTCTGTGATTCTGATCTAGAAGTAGCCTTCAGAAAACATACCTGCTTTGTTAGAGATCTTAATGGTAAGGAACTGTTGAAAGGAACTCGTGGCTCAAACCTTTACACTATCTCTATCGATGACATGATGAGAGCTTCACCAATCTGCTTGTTATCAAAGGCTTCAAAAACAAAGTCATGGTTATGGCATCGTCGTCTCAATCACTTGAACTTCGGCACCATCAACGATCTTTCCAGAAAGGACTTAGTTGTAGGTTTACCTAGACTAAAGTATGAAAAGGATCATCTTTGTTCAGCATGTCAATTGGGAAAAAGCAAGAAGTATGCCCATAAACCCAAACCTACTAACTCTGTCACAGAAGTTCTTCATATGATTCATATGGATTTATGTGGACCAATGAGGGTGCAGAATATCTTTGGGAAGAAATATGTGTTAGTTGTGGTTGATGATTATTCTAGATTCACCTGGGTCAAGTTCTTAAGGACAAAGGATGAAACTCCTGATATCATCATCAAACTCATCAAACAGCTGCAGGTTAGACTAAACAAAACTGTCAGAATTATCAGAACAGACAATGGAACTGAGTTTGTCAACAAACAACTTAGTGAATTTTATGAAAGCGTTGGAATCAGCCATCAAAGAAGTGTTCCACGAACCCCTCAACAGAACGGTGTAGTTGAAAGACGAAATCGTACTCTAGTTGAAGCTGCTAGAACAATGCTGATCTACTCAAAGGTTCCAATGTTTCTCTGGGCTGAAGCAATTGCCACTGCATGCTACACACAAAATCGTTCCCTGATTCACACAATTCATGGAAAAACTCCATATGAACTTGTCCACAACAGAAAACCTAATCTATCTTTCCTTCGTGTGTTTGGTGCATTGTGCTATCCAACTAATGACGGTCAAGACTTAGGCAAACTTAGGGCCAAAGCTGACATTGGAGTATTTGTAGGATATGCATCAAACAAAAAGGGATACCGAATCTACAACAAAAGAACCCGAAATATCATAGAAACTATTCACGTTACGTTTGATGAGCTGACCGGTCAAATGGCTCCTGGACACTCCAGCTCAGGACCCGCACTTCAAAACAGTCCTATTGGTTCATCCCTTGTTCCAAACTCCTCTCAAGAAACTCCATATGTACCTCCATCTGAAGATGATGTAAAGAAATTGTTTGATCCCATGTTTGATGAACTGTATGAGTCTACTACTAATGAGGTGCTGATCCCTACAACAGAGGATGCTCATATTCCAGTGAATGAAGTCAATCCATCAGTTTCAATATCTGTAAGTCAAGAAGCTCCTGCTGTTGATCCTTCAGTCTCATCAACAAATCATCATTCTTCAAATATACATCATGGAAATGTTTCTGGCATCAATGATGAAGTTAATCCCTTTGCAACTCCTGAAGATGCTCCATTTGAAAACATATTTGCTACTCCTGAATCATCATCAGAACCATCTTCTTCAGGAGACATCGACTCAGCTACTTCAGTTCCTCAACAAATGCCACATGAACACCTCAGAAAATGGACTCACGATCATCCATTAGACAACATCATTGGAAATCCCTCTCGTCCTGTATCAACCCGGAAGCAACTCGCAACCGATGCCTTATGGTGCTTCTTCAACTCCGTACTATCTAAGATCGAACCAAAAGATGTTAAAACTGCTATGAATGAAGATAGCTGGTTTAATGCCATGCAAGATGAAATTCATGAGTTTGATCGTCTTGATGTATGGGAGTTAGTACCTGCTCCAGACTGTGCTATGATTATAGCTCTAAAATGGATCTTCAAAGTTAAACTTGATGAGCATGGTGATGTGTTGAAGAACAAGGCTCGATTAGTTGCTAAAGGATATCGTCAAGAGGAGGGTATAGACTTTGAAGAATCTTTTGCTCCAGTTGCTCGAATCGAGGCAATCAGAATCTTTCTGGCTAATGCTGCTAGTAAGAACATGGTGGTATATCAGATGGATGTAAAGACGGCATTTCTAAACGGAGATCTTAAAGAAGTCGTCTACGTCAGCCAACCTGAAGGATTTGTGAATCAAGAGCATCCTACTCACGTTTATCGTTTGAAGAAGGCTCTTTACGGTTTAAAGCAAGCTCCAAGGGCATGGTATGATACACTATCAAAGTTTCTTCTATCAACCGGATTCATCAAAGGAGCAGTTGATCCTACATTGTTCACCAGGAAGTCAGGCAAACATTTGATTCATGTTCAAATTTATGTTGATGATATTATTTTTGCCTCGACTGACCCAATGGAATGTGATCGTTTTTCAAATGAAATGAGCTCAAAGTTTCAAATGTCAATGATGGGACAAATGTCATTTTTCTTGGGATTACAAATTTCTCAAAGTCCCGGAGGCATTTTCATAAATCAATCTAAATATGCAACAGAGATTTTAAAGAAATTTGGATTTGATTCAAGTGACCCTGTTGACACCCCCATGATTGACCGAACCAAACTAGATGAGGACCTCTCAGGGATCATGATTGACCAAACAAAATATAGGAGTATGATTGGATTCCTGATGTATCTCACTGCTAGTAGACCAGACATCTTGTTCTCTGTATGCATGTGTGCTAGATACCAGGCTAAGCCTACTAAAAAGCACCTTGAAGCAGTTAAACGGGTCTTTCGATATCTCCAAGGAACCATCAATATGGGACTATGGTACCCGAAGGACACCGGTATGTCACTAACGGCCTATGCAGATGCCGATCATGCAGGTTGTCAAGATACACGTCGAAGTACGTCTGGAGGTGCTCAGTTTTTGGGTGATAAGCTTGTGAGCTGGTCTTCAAAGAAGCAAATGAGTACTTCTATTTCCTCTACAGAGGCTGAATACATAGCCATGTCATCTTGTTGTGCTCAAATCTTATGGATGAGATCTCAATTATCTGACTATGGCTTTGAATTCAACAAAATCCCTCTGTACTGTGATAATAAAAGTGCTATTGCTCTCTCATGCAACAACGTTCAACACTCAAGAGCAAAGCATATCGACATTCGACATCATTTCATCAGGGAACAAGTGGAAAAAGGTGTGGTGGAACTATATTTTGTGAGGTCTGAATATCAGTTAGCGGACATCTTCACCAAAGCTCTTCCACGAGAACGTTTTGAGTTTATTCTTCCACGACTTGGTTTGAAAAGCCTTCAACCAGAAACTCTCAAACGTCTTCAGGAGGAAGACGAGGAGTAAAGGTCTTTCTTCATCTATCTCTTGTACATATATATTTGAAAAACAAAATACAAAAATATAAAACTTTCAAAATCCATAAAAATCTGAAAAATTCGAAAAATCTTCACAAAAATATTGTCTATTTGTCATGATTTTTCTCGGTTCGATTATATCTACGGTCTTTGTGCTGTCATTCAAAGAATGACACGGGTCTTTAGATGTTGTTCGAATTCTTAAAAAAAAAAAAAAAAAAAAAAAATCAAAAAATATTTTTTGGGAGAAAGAGAAATGGTTTATTGTCATTTCAGGCAATAACCCGCTTTTAAAAGAAAGAACAGAGCCATGTTTTATCATGTTTTCAAAATTCCATGCTCTGATTCTATAAACATTTATCTGCTGAAAACCAAATGCTTTGAAAAATAACTCAATCTCTATTTTTGATAATCATCAGGACTTATTTGTCAAAATCTCTATCTCTCAATCAACAACCTACGTCATTGATTGAGGGGGAGAATGATTTCAATTAAATTAAAAAGTTATTTGGCATTAAATTGTTTTCAAAAGATATACATGCATGTTTTATAAATGGAGTTTAAAGTCTCAAAATCCGATCCTTATCAGTTCAAACGCTTTCACAATCAAGTCACAATTCTCCTTAAAAAGCTTTCAAAATCAATTTAAATCTATACGAGATCACAAATCTCAAATGATTTGATAATTGTGATCGGGGGAGAATGTGTGATTTAAATTGGATTTAAACTGATAATCAGGTAAATGATTATAAAAGAATGTACATGCTGTCCTTCTCACATGTGACAAACGATTTCAATTTTTCAATGCACATGTTGAGGGGGAGCATCTATCTTAAACCTTTGATTTGAAACGTGATCATTCATCCTAATGTGCAGGTTCCCTCTAGTATGTGCAAAACTCTTTTCAAACCTCGAGGCACATATTGAGGGGGAGCAAAATTCATGGAAACCTCATCCTTCCCGGATTTGCTATACCCACTTGATCTGTTGAAGGAAGTGATGTTGATATCTTTTAGAAAATGGTAATCAAAAGAAGTAAATTCTTTCTCTTGCCTCCGTGTGCAAAACATTTTCAATACTTGATGCACATGTTGAGGGGGAGTTCTCGTTCTAAAAATATCAAAAACAATTCAGGTACAAAAAGCTTTGATAATATATCACAAGTATCTGAATTGATTTTCAAATGGTTTTCAATTGGATCCAATGGCAGATGAACAATACCAAATTGACCGACCAACTTTACTTTATGTACGGTGATATAAGGATGATAAGGTTAGGATCCGCCAGAACCGGAGGGATCTACCCAGGGACAATCCACTAGTTAGTGTAGAAGTCCTTAGGTATGATGATAAAAGGAGAAATGTGAGATATGGGAAGAGTGCGGACTAAGACTGAGCTAGTACTGGAATAAACCCAACAAGGTTCTAGCTATGAAGTCTCGGTAAGCACTGAAGGGGTTGAAGAATTAAAAAGAATTGAATGAGAAAAGGGTGAAAACAAATAGCCCTCCATTTATTCAACCTTAGGGCAGAAACCGGGTTCAATTCATATGCTACTGATGGTAACATCGGTATTGAAGACAAGACGTCATGGACCCAGTGACGCACTGCACTTCAACTTTCCAAACCACCCAAGTTCCTCTTAAAAGGACTTGTTTCATTCTCACGGGGAACCGACATTATCTATCGACTTTCTTTTAGAGATGGTTGATATTGAAGTAGGAGACCCTCTCCCTAGTCTCCGGCACAGGATCCAAATATGCACAAATTGAGTCTAGAGCCACGAGATCATCAATAAATCTCATTAGGACACTTTTCAATGAAGACTCTCTGTTTCACACAATGTGGAAAGAGAGATTATATCTTGAGTCCTACGCATTATCCTTGTGGTATTGCCAGAACATCTGAGTGATGTGTTTACATATTCACAATGAAGATGGAAAGCCTTCTGGAGCCAACATCAAACAAGCTCCTGGTAGGTGGCATGTGAGATCTATTATATAGACCAACCATGTGACAACTGAACAGAAACAATGGGGCGATTCAATCTCTTGAATCAATCCTGGTTCAGGTTATGGATTGACGGATACCTTTGAAAAACCTGTCTTTGTGCTTAAAAACTATTTTCTTTAGCACATCGACTGTGTACTCATTTTTTTCAAACCAAAAGGTATTTTTATGATTGATAATTGATTTTCAATAAAACCTTCGTTGTATTGCAAAAACAACTTCTATTGAGCAATACACGATTGTTTTTCAAATCTCTTTTCATCAATCAGTGGACTTAATATTCGCTGGTTCACTCACTCCGTGTTGTCTTCTTTGAGATGTTCCGGTTTGAGAACAACTAGATCAGCTGCGAAACCCTGTCAAGGAGATTCTTAGGAATCCTACCTGATCACAGGCAGTACTTGTACTGATCAACGGGGAACCGTGGGCCGTGTACCTCAATTCATCGAAAGTGATCAAAGACACTTTCGTGCGATTTGTTGCTAACTGTTGTATGCAGGTACGCCCTACGTTTGCAGCTGATCAGAATGAAGCGGTCAATCCATAGCCGCATGCTCACTTAACACATTCATCTCTAAAGAAATCATGATTAGTGCATCAATGACTCTGATATTTTCACACCAAGCTTCTGCTACGCTGCTGCCAATATCATGAATCAACCAAAGCTTCCGCTACTCTGATGAGAAGATATCATGATCCAGAATGTGAGCATGTCGGTCCTAAAGTCACAACACCACAATGGATGTCTCAGAGATTGTTGATTGCTGATGATCTCCAAAGATGGCTCAAACTTATCATCACGTGGATCAGTAAAAGACCTCCACTTGGAATAACCAAACATGCAATGTGATGAATCAATGACTGCGAGCTTATGAGCAAAGGACTACATCAAGAATGCAAGATCAACTGTTAATGTAATATCTATTTGTATTCAATGTAATTTTGATGTATAATTGAGGTGACCTCCCTTAGGGGGAGATTGTTAGGAATTAGAAATTCCCGGTATTAAAGAGTCGGTCACCTCAAGTATATGTAATCGTTAGAAAGCTCGTAGTCGTAGTTCTTTTAAGTTAAGTAGTAATTTAGTTAAGTAACACCGTGGAGGACGGACGGGTCTTTACCCACTGTATGCCTGATCCACAGCCCAAAGTGTGGCGATTTGTGTAAGACTATAAATACTCTCTACCTCCCAAGGTAGAGAGTTGGAGCTCATAATAATATCTTTCACTTTCTCTCACTAAGTTCCCTAAACCTCTAACTTTCTCTCTCTAGAATTCCATCTATATGCTACTTTGTGGTATGGTTTGATGTGTATGTGAAAAGTTAATATCTATCAGTTTCAATAGTAATTTCAAGTTAATTTATTTTACTTCATAATAATGTAGGACTACATTATTTTTCATTTATGTCATTCCAAAATACATAAATAAACAAATTGAAGTAGGATTAGGTTACTTTATTTAATTTTATGTCATTCTAATAATACGCAAATATTTAATTTGAAGTAGTCTTATATATCATTTTGACACAATGTTCTAAATACTTGTCTAATTTAGAAACTGCAAATATGTCCATGCAAGGTCTGACTTCACATAGAGATTTACTTTGTTGTTTCAATCTCGCCAAGTTCTCACATGACGTAAATTGCAACACCAAGTGTTTCTTGAATTAGATATGTTCAAGTTATATTAGAACGTTAGTCTCTTTCCTTGCAATCAAGAGAATCCGTTAAATCATATACTTATATGTTGTACCTTGCACACAATATAGATTTCTCCCACTTGTGCATGGAACAACATCATGTAGCAGATAAACAACACGACATATGTTTGTTTATGTGACTAATATGATTGTGTCATTGATATTAGCATAACTAGTAGATGTAGAACCACTTCATTGTCTAATAAGGAAACGTACATGACTATCCTTGAAAACATAAGTGTCTACAAGTGGAAAATAATTATCTTAAGACATTCTAGAGATAATTTGGGTTACTACCAATATGACAAAGCTTGTAACTCCCACTGAATAAGAGATCATTACATTAATTCCTTATTCATTAATAAGAACAAAATACTCTCACTGGATTTGACAACATTGAAAGTGTTTCATTAACCAGTAAAAGAAAATAGTGTTCTATTTACTTCCCTACACCTTTGAAAAAGTCCATACATAACAATTACTTATGTACTTAAAAGAATGTATTCTACTATGTAGATGATGAATTTTTCCATCAATGCTTTTAACTTGAAAAATTGGGCATGCAATTTCTTTCTTAATAGTTCTACTATTCCAACAATTGTAAGTAGTACTTTTAAATGGTCAAAGCACAACAACTAGATAAAATATGCTAGTTTGTCTTTTTACCAATTATACAGTAATTAGTCTAGCTTCTAATTTAATAACTCAGAAATATGCAATTTTCTTAACTATTAAAATTTGCTTACGAGTTATGTATTTAGAATTTAGACAATTCTAATTGTCCTATCATACCTTTCTTCATTCATGAAAAGGAATAGGGTTGAATCTCACTCTTTCGCGTGAAAAGAGGACTAGGTTTATTCTTTTAGCAAAGTTGACTCTACCAAAAAACCCTTACAGGTGTAGATCAATTTACCAATATAGGAATAACCTACGTTTACGGTTTAATGTTGCATTAATACATTTAAAGAATTAGCAAAATTCAATTTCAGTATTTTCGATAATTAAACTTTTCAAGAAAATAAAATACCCAAGGTAATATTCATATAACCATAGAATTTTCTCGAAAACTAGGATCCAAATTATCGTAGTTCCATTACATCAGCTGATCTGCTAGTAACGAAAGCACATAATAGGGTAATCTGTCGAACATTAATTGGCAAACAATTTCCAACTCCTAGATCATTATGGGATTTATATTTTCCAACGCTATTGCAAATATAAACATGTTTCATCCCATCTTATGCCATTGAGTCCAGGTCTCACTTCCTACTCAACTTAAGTGTCTAACTTAAAGAACTGCAAATATGTCCATGTAAGGTCTGACTTTACATAGAGATTTACCTCTCCATCACAATCTCGCCAAGTACTGTCATGACGTAAATTGCAGCTTCAAGTGTTCCTTTTAATTAGATGGCATATTCTTAATTTAAAAGGGTACTAGTTTTGATTTTATGTGGTCAAATCAAATATGTACAAAGATGTCATGCATTCATCTTGTAGCATAATTTTAATAAAAAACTTTTTATTACCAATTCATAAAGATCAAATTATCAAAGTTTTGATTGAGGTATTGGGTTCACCAATCAAGGAATTTAGCGTTAATTATCGCCCATTATACCGTACTTTTGCATAAGTGTAAACACTTAGTGTTTCGGATAATTACCACCGAAGTGGCGCATGGAATTAAAACTAATTCGCCCTTAAGATGAGCTTGTACTTTTATGGCTTACTAAGTAGCTCCATTCGAACTTACAGAGGGCAGAGGACCAGGTAAGCGCAAACGCATAACCTTAGACATCCATTCAGTGTGACTGTGCGCACTTCTTAAATAACCCCTTTATAGTTCATTCGAATGGGTGAGCCGTTCAGTCATTGTACCAAAGTCACCAATCAATTAAACTATTGAAAACTTAACTCTTCCAAAACAAATCAAATTTCGCCATTCTTTAGTCCGTATTATTTTTCTATTCAAAATTACCCTTTGCTTAAAACTGTCTAACATAATAAACAAACAAGTAATAAATAAAAAATAAACTACTAAAAAACAATGCGCACACAATAAACAATTTATACGTGTAAACAAGTAGCCACATGCAACTTATTCGATAAAACCCTATTAATAATCAATATCTAGGTTAAATTAATGTATATATTAATTTAGGGTTTTCACTCCAACAATAGAAAGTGAACCACATACATCGATGAATCGATTGCGTAAACCCATAATTAATGATATACCAAATTGCACATAATTGATTCATTAATATATGTAATTGGAGTCTTCCCCAATTCAAGATTTATCGTAAATAAATATTCTTAACAATTAAACAATATCAAAGTAACTCATCCATGACTAACAAGCATGTATAATCATGGATACATCATAACAATTATACAAATAAGTCACAAGATCGCATATAAAAATTCCATGACACATAACAAATTTATTCATGAATTAATCACGTAATCAATATATTAATTCTAGGTTTTAATAAGGTTAGCAAACAATTTTCAAAACCCTAAAAATTTAATGTATGTGTCGACCAAAAAAAAATAGGGGTACGCCCCAATTAACTAAAAAATCGACCAAACAAAAAATTAAACATAAACCCTAGATAAACATATTAAACAACATACAATAATTTGTTTTATTACGCGTTTATGTAATTAATTACTCATTAAAACCAATGACTCGTGATGCCACTGTTGGAATTATATAACATGACATTCAAATAAATAACTACAAAACATCAAAGTATTCAAGCGGAAGCGTATAGGATTTATTAATGAACAATTAATTAACATAAAAGAATATGCGTACCTTTTCTTGATTCTAGCCGAACAAGAATCAAATCCACAAACTAGCAATTGAGATGAACCCTAATTAGGGTTTATAGGATTATGTGAATTACCCCTTACCGTTTTGTAATTCAATCCAAGATAATAACAAAAGTATGTTATTACTATGTTCTTGTACACACGTACTAAACCGAATTAAAGTAATGCTAGTTTTATCAAACAAAATAACTTGGTTTGTGGAAAAGTAATGGATCGACACCCACAAGGGTTGTACGATCGGTTTGGACAAGAAAACACACAAAACAATTTTTAGGGTTTAGCTAATGAGCACAAGAGATGGAAAAATAAAACCCCAAACCTTGTTTATATACCCAAGCAAACTTGGTGAACAAGTTGGTTTTTCTTTCCTTGTTTTGTGTCCCTAGGCCGATCGGTTAAGAAGTCCCCAAAGGGATTCCGGAACCTTCCCAACTTTTGCAATTTGGTCCTTTTCCATAAACATTTAACGACCGTTAGTCCATTATATTAATTACTTAACGTCCGTTAGTTATTTCGTTTAATAAATAAATAAATACAACATTTATATTTAATTATTAACTTTAAATTCTCATACGTAAAGTGTGCAATCCCATAGTCTCGAGTTCGATCCTAACTCACGTCTACTAATTTATATCCATAAAACCAACATCATGGCCATTGGTGGCAGACTGGATTCATAGCAAGTATTCCTATAATGTACTATTCACTCGAAACATGCAGGTTTCACACTTCCAATACATCAAAGACAGTTTTGGGGATTTATGTGGAATGAAACATCACCTCACCCCTCATGGCTGGATTGAACTGAGGTTGTCCTGATTTTCTGACTATTCAGTCTCTTTCATTTGTTTAAGTATGGATAATGGACGATGTGGTAGTTTTCCACATTCTTGCGCCTCTAGGAGCACATAAACCATTGGAGGAATGCGACCCTTTCTCTATCGACCATGAACAACATTTTAAATTCGTTTAGTTAATTGAACAAAAGTGTCGTCAGTTCATTTATGTTCATGAATCTCCGATTATGTGTTCATTATTTATCTTCATTCGTTTCTTTATGTTCGTATACCATCATTATTGCCCCGATTTGCTTAATACCACTACGCCCCATTATACTTATCGTATCTTTTCTTTTCTCTACTAATAGTATAGACGTGCCAACGTCTATATATATACACATTTATGATTCATATAAACCATCGAAAATGTGGGCATGGGTTTAAAACTATTGTAAAGTACGAAATTCATTGAATTGTCCATCCTAAATCACTTATTGTTCGTCATTTTTATCCTATTGTTAATGTACCTCTTTGATACAAACAGTTTACTAGAAGTTAAGGTGACTTGAGACCATCTGATACATTTTCCGTTAAGTAGTTCCTATTAGCATAAAATTTACCTTAATATATATGGCATTCTGCAGCTTTGCGTGTTTAAGTAGCCAAGTAGGCAACAAAAGCTTTAATATGTTTGGTACTTTGGTAGTTAGGTTATGCATTGATACTATGAACTGCTGCATCAATGTGATGCTTGTCGCATGAGTGGCCTTCTAATTCTGAATTCAAATCTTCTTGTGCCAAAAGAACGACTTGGTAAGACTAACACTCGATCGCGTATAGTATCATTACCTTTTCAAGAAATACTAACACTATCAAGTAAAGGTTTGCCACTTCCCATATCACTATCCCCTGAGAAGGACTTGTGAGGCAGAGTTGAATCTTAAATCGCAACATAAATGTGAGATTCGATTTATGCCAACCGTTTTTTATTATGCTATTGTATTTGATTTTGTTTCAGGTGCTGAGTGCGCCTTATCTTCAGAGCGACTCAACAGATCAGTATCAGGTGAGAGAACCAATAGCCTATGAACCAAGTAAATAGTTTTACTTTCTCTATCTGACCCGTTAAAGGTGGCACATTAACCCATTTGGGTTAAAAAAGATCAGTTATGATTACTTTGAGTTGATTAAACGCCAAACACATGAAACATAATAATTAGCCATTTAAAAAAAAAGTAAACTAGGGTGAACGAATCGTAAGTTGCATTAACCCGAACACTCAGATGACTTGTTGTGACCTGAACCCATATGACGCATTATGCAAGCTTTTCTCTTATTATTCATATCGTTATTAGGAATCACGTTAATAGTAGGTGCCAAAACCATCGACTTATTTGTTATCGTTTTGCAGGACTTAGACTCATATAACTTGAGAAGCAAAGGCTTGTGTCTGGTTCCGACTTCATATACAATGGGAGTTGCTAGCAGCAATGGAGCAGATATCTGGGCCCCAATCAAGACGAATTCGCCAACATGATGATGTATATCTATTTTCGGATTAGGGGGAGAGTTGGTGGTAGAAATAAATTATATAAATATATGCATAGCAAGTAAAGCATCTAGGATAATAAGTCTTTCGGGTTATAGGGAATATATTCGTGTTCTTGGAGGTTTATATTATATGAATGAATGATGAGGTCTTGTATTTTGGAATGATCTCAAATGGAGATCGATATATGTGGTGACGGTATGAGGGGCATATATTTCAGCTGTTATCTGCCTGGAAGCTTTTTTTATATAGAGCGAATTTCCGGCCCTATTGATATGTTCAGATGGTCTTGCATAAATTTTTACATTTACACTTACATACGATTATAAGCGACTTGTTTTGATTCATACATGTTTGTTTTGCTCATACAGGCAAAACTTTGCTTTATTCAAAAGAGGAAATATATATAACACGATGCTACTACAAGCCATAAGCCACGTAGCAAACGATACATTAGTTCTTTGTGGAGGCATAGAACATTGTCATGTGAGCTTTTTGACCCTTTCGACCAAGTACCTCATGCTTGGTGGGTTGAAAAGCCATAGGAGCCATAGCAGTCTCCTTGCAGCACGAAGTGGGACCCGCCTGGTAACAGCATGGAAGTCCCTTTTCTTCAGTCGCAACAAATAAAACCATCAAAACCATCATTATCGCCCCAATTTGCTTAATACCACTACGACCCATTATACTCACCGTATCTTTTCTTTTCTCTACTAATAGCACAGCCATGCCAGTGTCTATATATACACGCATATGATTCATACAAACCATCGAAATTGTAAAGTACGAGGCTCATTGAATTGTTCATCCTAAGTCACTCATCGTTCAGCATTTTTATCCTTTAATGTACCTCTTTGATACAAACAGTTTACTAGAAGTTAAGGTGACTTGAGAGTTGAGATCAGGTGATGATACATTTTCCGTTAAGTCGCTCTTTTAGCATAATGTGGTGTGGATACTATAATACGTCAATGTGATGCTTGTCGCGTGAGTGGCCTTCGACATTCAAGTTGATATGCAATCACAAAGATTTACTAGTAATGTAAGATGTCTACTTGATGTGTTCTCATTGAAATGAAATGTAGTTTTTTAAAGTAAAAAATGTTAAATCAAGAAACTAAACTACATGAAAGCTTAGTTTTGGACGTGTTAGAAAAATAATTAATGAAAATGATGATTTAACATTATTTGTTCACTCCCTACAAAAGGCCGGAGGTCCTTTCTATCTTTGGTAGAACTGGAAGCAGCCTCTCTACCTTAGGTAGGGGTAAGGCTGTCTACATCTTAACCTCCCCCATACACCGGAAACGGTATTGGGTACCCATAACCCGTGGAAGACGGCATTGGGCGTTACTTTACTTTACTTTTTTTAATGAAATTGATTATATATAGTAATTTTAGCAAAGTATTTACGGTCACGCGATCCTGATATTGTGAGAGAAGTTAGCAATTAAATAATTGTGGGTTCAAATTTTATTTGAAATTTGTGAGATTGATTTGTAATGTATATACTGCGAGATAATCGATTGGTTTAAAAAGGATTTAAATTCTCTAAATATATAATTTGTGACACCCTTTAAAATACATGAAAATTATCAGTGCATACCCTAATTAACTTACCAATGTTCAAAACAAAAGAGAAAAAAGAAGAAGAAGCATTCTGTTAATTTGAGTATGCAGCGGCAATGTTGTAGAAGAAGAAGACAATGTGAGGTATTGAGAAGTAGGTCAGATAATCAATAAATTTATGTTTTCTTGTGGCCCAATTCTACTGTATAAGTTTTGATAGCCTTGAATTCATATGACCCATACCCACATTTTCACAACTAAAAGCCCAATACAATTTACATACATGACATAACATTTAGGCTTATCTCTCTTCTCATTGGATTATATTAACTATTACTCCCTCTGTCCCAAATTTATTGTCCACTATTGACTTTTTTAGTCTATCTTCTTTAACTTTGACCATAATTATTTTTATTTGTGTTATATAATAATTGATGAAAATATATGAATGTATTGGGTTTTAAATGAATTTTCAGTTGGTATAATTTTCATCAAGTATTATATAACACAAATACATATATTAATGGTCAAAGTTGAACAAGAAAGACTGGTCAAAGTCAAAGTGGACAATAAAAATGAGACGGAGGGAGTATTTAGGATTAGGATATTCAATATCTTTTCCTTGAGTAAGTTTTCAAAATTCCACATACATTTATCATATGTGTCGTAGATTGGTATATTAAGTATTTGAGAAGTCATCTTTATATGCTTCTAAAGTTTGTTGTTTGAATATTACCGACTAAGTTCCACTTATGTTATGTGTACACATCGGATTATTTTCTACCTTTTCCAAGACAAGTAAAACACACTAACACTATAAAAGCACATGAAAATGAATCGTCAACAAAGAAAAAGAAAGTCATAATTGTTAGAGAACGTTAGTACAAAGGTTCGATAAAAAAATACCAAAAAAACCCGACCCGTAAAACAACCCGAACCGAAAAAATTTTGAATCGATTTTTTAATATATATAGTGCATACCCTGTGTCAAAATCCTAGATCCGCCACTGACTAAACCTATTAAAATGGTGTTTGGTTAATCTATAGTTTATACTACATCTACATATAAAGTAAAAATAGTCAATGTTAAATATTAAAATGTTGAAAAATAGTCAATCTTTTAGCACATTTGAAAAGTATTAAAATTAAGCCATGCATTTGAAAAGTATGCATTTGAAAATTTTTGAAGTAGTTTGAATTTTTTATGGTTTTCTTTGAAGCTAAAAAAAGAAATGTTGAAAAATGACATTTATAATCTTATGTATATTTGTATGTTGGAGTTTTAAAACAACATATATATTGTATTTTTAAGTTACAAAGTATAGGGGGTATTTATATATATATATGGGACTAAGCATGACACATGTATAATGCTTACTAGGCATTTTTATTGTGACATGGCGCCTCTATGATGAGGTGGAAATGGTGACTAGGCACAATATCCAATAAAAGTTTTAAAAAACTTGTCACTAAAGAGGATCGAACACTGGTCTTTCAAACCAGATACATACGCCTTAACCACTGGAGCAGAACACCAGTTGTGATATGTGATTGCATTCCCCAATTGATACTCAACATAATCAGTTACCATCTTCTCTTATACCAAAACTGAATCCCTACTCAATCACTTCTAAGCTAAAAAAACGCAAGTGAAATTCAAAATCCAAGATTTTCTAAGCACACAAATATGAAACGTCTTATTCAAATTAGACATCGTCAATCTTTCACACAAAACACAAAAAATAAAAACCTACGGCGATCAAAATATGTAATCATCAAATAAAATTCAAAACCCTAACTCATTCAAATCCATTCATTTCATCCATTGAAAAAACCTTAAACCACATCTTCCCGTATAGGGTTTTGATTACCAAGACATTGTTTTAAATTCGCTAAACCGAAGGTATTTAGGAGATTGATTATCACTAAATGAAGGTAATAACTTAGTTTTCTATTTGTTATTTAATTTTTTTAGTAATGTTTCTTTGAGTAATCATGTTTCTTTGTTTATGATGGCTGAAATATAGGAAACCTATAGTGTTTGGAGAAGCGCTCACCAGTTGTTTGTTAAAATGCGTCAAAGAAAAAGCTATAAATGGTATCATTCAAAACAAAATTTTGATTAATGTTCATTGTTGCAAGAGAAAGCTATAAATGGTATCATGGTTCATCCATTATTTGTGGGGTTCATTGCTAATAAACGGTAAAATAACATATCAATAGAGTGAACACAACACTTAGGCACTATCATTAAACAATTGGCATAAGTATAAAAGGTAGAAAAACCGAACACGAAAGATGCCAAGGATGCATCAGTGTCAACTTGAATATCTCTACAAGGCGTCTATTGTTTTTGTGGCAGCGGATATATGATTACTGATTACTAAAATGAATTGTTTATGCGTGCAGGGTATACCAGGTTGTTGGATCCATAACTCGAAACCTTGCTGATTTGCAAGACGATCCATTTTTCTATGTATCAATTTATGACCATCTAACTCTTCACCTCTCAGTATTTATTAATAATGTCCACATTTTGGAAGTTTCATCGGAATCCATTTTTTTAGAGGTGCAATATGGGCAGAGGTATGGTAGGTTGGCTATCGCATCAAAATGTGCTATGGAAAAAAGCTGGTAATTTTGAATAGGTTGAAGCTTTGTGGCTTTACAAATCTGTTTCAAGCTATTTGCGACCATTCAACCCATCTGAACTTTTTATTTTAAGCTCACTTTTTTATTTTGCCCATTTGTTCCGTTATAGATACCCACATTGGCCCATTCACAATTAAGTATGAAGATATTTACCGTTGTAGATTAATTAAAACTGGCCGAGGGGACACATGTGTGCTTATTATTTTAAGCTCACTTTTTAAATGTGGGTCGAATTATATGACCTTGATGATGAGGGAATGTATGAAAGTGAAAACCATCTTGATTTTTCATCAAGAAACCTCATAATTCTATTTTCAGCGAGCTACTATTACATTTAAAGAAAAAGAAAAATTTTCTATTGAAGTTGTCATCTCCTAAGATTGTGTTTTGATAGTACTTCATGAATTGGCAGCATGTTGGTGTGGTAACTGCTATTACTCCATGGAATTTCCCCTTAGCAATAATCACTATGAAGGTGAGACAATTCCATTTATTAACATCAAAACCATGCAATATTATGATGCTTTTGTAGTTGGCTGTAACTCATAATGAAACTCTGCATTTTGTTGGTTGTATCAGTTGGACCCGCTCTTGCCTGTGGATGTATGGTGGTCATAAAGCCTTCTGAGCTCACGTTATTGACCACCTTAGAGCTTGCCCTTCGAGGAAAAAAATGAGGTATGTTCTAATCCCCTCCAAGCTCATTTTACAATTCTACCTATTAGCAATTTAACAAATTAATACTTATTTATAATATGATTGATACTGATACTGGTTTATACCTTATTTATGATATGATTGCTACTTATTTATGTGTCTTGAATTTTAAAACTATTGATTTTGTTTTTATTTCTGTATGGCTGTAGGAATCTCATATGTCAATAACATGATGTCAGTGGTAGTTTTATGAAATATACTTAAATGCGTAGGTGTCATGATGTGGTCTATGAAAACTCATACTCAACTTATAGTGAACTATTAGCTCCAACTGAACTCGGCTATTTTGTGCCCTCAATTAGGGTCAGTTGGACGGAATTAGAGCTCTTGCAATAATATCACTTACTTGCATGATTATAAAAGTCAAAACCTGCATCATTTTAAGAGATAAGTAACTTGCTGCATAGTCTAATAAACTAACATGTTTATTTTAAGTCTATTCAAAGACCACCAGTTCATTGTTTTAAGTAACTATACTGGACAATTAGTCATGCCTTTCTTATATTTATATACTGAATGAAAAATGTGATTTGATGCTTTATGAAGGTTGTATTAAATAGGGTTCTCTTTTCACGAATGGACTGGTAGCAGGAGTTATGTGCTAGAGCTATGGATAGAACAATGAAAACTTATGAGTTCAAGTTTAGTAATCAAGTCAATTATTTAATAGTAGAACGTATTTATTCTCGTCATTTATGGTCATGTTTTAATTCATCAGCCAAGATGCAGCCCAAAAAGTATAATTCATCAGCCAAGAGCTCGTACATATGGATCCGTTTATCATGGTAAGTGGAAGGGGTCTGATGTTGCAATAAAGAGGATTAAAGCCAGTTGATTTGCTGTGAAGCCAACTGAAAGGGAACGTATGGTATGTATTGAACCCCTTTTTCCTTTTTGGTCATATTGGTACACTTGAATTGGCGTAATGATGATTACCAATGTTTGACACTAAACCTCTGTGTGCTACTACACCTCTGTAAGGGCTTCGCTTATTGGTCTTATTACATTTATTGGCCTTTTTTCTGTTAATTACCAAAAGCAAATTGCTAATATGCTTCAGAAGAAAGTTTGAAATCAGTAAAGGAATCGTGAGCGATATTGTAAATAAATTTCGGCAACATGCTCCCCCGAATCAAAGTAGCGTTTAACATTATTGTTTCATAAAAACATCACCAGTTGATTTTTTCTGTACTTTATGTTTGATAAAAAGTCAACCATAATCTTTGTCGCATGTTTGTCAACAATTTATTTGTATGTCGTAACAGAGTAATTATTACTTGGGACGACACATCATGTTCTTATTTATATTCCCTCCAAATATAATCTGCTGAGATTCTTTGGGTAAATCGGAAAGGAAGGAATGTATTTAGAACATTCATCACAGATCAAATGGACCAGGCTATTCTTGATCATTCATTTGATCTTTTTTGTATTCATATTTTACTTTAGCAAAACAATAAAATTGAAACTCCATGCATATTACGCAAAACAAAGTAGTTTTGACATTTCTAATGCAAGGCGTAAGTTCGTAACATTAAAGTGGGTGGGAATAGTGTATTACGCACAATGTTTTACAAAAGGTTACTGATATTTTGTTTGACCTTACGCCCTTTGAGGATTTTGGGTTTGTTCTTTAATATTTTTTATAGGGTATTTTAATGACATTTAGTACTTTGTCACCAATATCGTCATAGGCTTGTAGTTTATAACTGATATATACCATTCAACATGTAATTCCACTTTTTCATGAGATTTATTACCAGCTTTTAATTTTCATCTGTAGTTTCATGTTGCACATCCCTACTGTTAATGGCAACTTGCGTATGTTATGGTGGTGTTTTGACCTCTTCTAAAAAAATATTGTTTATAGCCTACATATGAATTAGCTTGCATCATGTTGGCTGCAGCCACTTTGCCAGGGCCATTTGCTGTAATGGATGAGCACTTTGGTACGGTTCTTCCAAATTCCTTTGATGCAATTGGTATACTGCTTATGATCCGGATTACACACCAACACCAGGTATTGACTGTTTATGACAATAATAAAATTCTTCGATTAGGTCCAATTTTCTTTTTCTTCCCATAATGAATAGCTTTTTCATCTGTAGTTTTCCCTATGTTGCACTGTTCCTTCTCCTTTAATCTGGCAGTGTTGTGAGATATATATTCTTGATAAATAGGCATGAGAAACGATTGAAACTTGAGACACTTTTGAACTTCATCTGACAACTGGGCAGAATAACTTGTTATGTTTGGAGCATAACTTGGATTAACTCAATAGCTCATATATTCTATGCATTTGATATAACATAAAATGTTTTATTTTCTTAATATATTTATCTCTCCGATTGACTTCATTCTTCATATTTATAGAAAACTATTAGACAGATCTCTACTGCATTTATCTTTCTTGGATGAGCAATCATTTGTATCCTGTTTGATGACAAACTAATGTTTTTATACTCTTTTCAGCTCATAATGTCTAGGCGACGGATTCCATGCCTTGATTCTTATTTAGACAAGGTATGTACATGGTAGGCAGTTTCAGGGTATTTTGTTATCGTTTTGTAAATCAGAGTTCTTTCTTTGTAAATCAGAGTTCTTTCTGCTATTTGTGGATTTATACTGCCGCTCGCCCGCACACATGTTTTCAGTCACTTTTTGTGTATGTGGTCCTGCTGTCCATTACATGGCGTGATATGCCTGCACATCTAATTTACTAGATACGGTTGTGGTTAGGTGAACATTTCATTGTGGCCACGTTTCAAGATGGTATTTGACATGCACATCAACAGTCTACGGAACGCCAATGTGAAGACATTATGGGAGGATGATGTGCATCCACATTATGTCATGAGGCGGTATGCTGAGTTTACAGCTTCACTTATTCAACTTAATGTTGACTATGGGGATGGCCAGGTTAAGACACACAAACTCATGTATATAATGAATTGTTTTTGTTATTCCCATAGGTATTAATGATTTTCTCCATTTACAGCTTGATTTGAACATGGAAAGACTGAAAATGGCTATTGATGACTTGCTTATCAAGCTTGCCAAAACATTCACAAAACCGAAACTGCAGACAGTTTTTCTTATTAACAACTATGACATGACAATTGCAGTTTTAAAGGTATGGTTCATATCTTTTATCTGTTGAGTAACTTAACAATTGTATGTGTTGTTATTTATTCCTTTCTCAGTTGCTGCTACAACAATGCAAACTCTGAACATTTTCATCATGGCTTAGAAAAATATGTAACTATTTATTAAGTTGTTCACACATATGAAATCATAAAATCTGTTTACATTTTTATGCATCTCATATTTTTTTTGCATTTATGCTTGTAATGTTTGGCCATTCAAGCATGGGGAAACATAGAATTTGTGTACCCTTAAGAATGTCGAGGTCACTTTGTTAAAAAAATATTGTTTATAGCCTACATATGAGTTAGCTTGCATCATGTTGGTTGCAGCCAAAGGGCATACTTTTTCACAAACCAATGAGTGTTAAAACAGGTATTCACCTAGAGTTTAAACCTGATTTCCTCGATACGTTATGGTGGTTAGTTTATTGTCTATTAATTTGAGTTTGTTTATGATGTTAGGGGTCCATCATCATTGGAGTTTTAGCTAAAAGTTGAATCACTGTTTCATGCAGAGGCGATGGTTATTTGAACCTGACTTGCATATTTCCTACGAATTGAACAAACGTCGTTTACAAACACGAATATACATATCATCCAACAAGAGTTGTGTACAAAGAATTTTTATTTCGCATATAACCATCATGTAATTGATTTGTTGGCACATTTATAATAGTTCTTTTTTACATATAATACACGAGCACTATATTTTGTTTCCAATTATTTTGTTTCATATATTCGTGTAACATATTTTCCGTTATTCATTTTTTATTTTACGTTCAAATAATTTTGTCAAACAATTTTATGAAGCGAACCCGCCCATTGGGCGGGTCATGAAGCTAGTAAAATATAAGGGAGTATTTGTTTAATTTTCAAAGTTATTAAAAAACTTGGAAACTTATAATATTACACTTAACTCTATATAATTTTTAAAAATTTAACCACTAAAGTTTTATTAATTACCCCATATTTTTTAAAGTTTTTGTTTTCACAAATTTGACACCTATATTTTTATGTGTTTTTCTTCTCAACCAAATTTCTACACCAAATAAACTAAATGTTGACCAAAATCAATTTAATTTTGACTTTTATTAACCAATCACGTCGCTCGATTTCGCTTACGTGGCAAAATCAACCTCTCCTATTGGTCTAAATTTTTTTTTCAATGAGAAGGCTTTTGCAAAAACACTCCGAAATGATGTAATTCTTTTATTATATAAAAGATAAGAGATGAGGCTTAGCCTTCAAGTTTTTGCTAAGTTGTGTATCAATCTATTAATATGCATAGTTTAACATTTGTTTAGAGTTATTTACATAAATCGTCCTTGTGGCTAGGTAAATTGCAATCACAATCCTTAAAGTAATTTACATAATTCGTCCTTGTGGTTAGGCCGGTCAACGGACGGTCAATGCCACGTGTCATCACCTGAGTGGTGCTACGTGTCATCGAATCGGGTCGGGTCGAGTCGGTACACGGGTCGGGTTGCCACGTGGACCAATGAGGTGGTGCCACGTGGCATTATAATAATATACAACATTTTTGGCTGGCCTAGGATTCGAACCCGGGTTATTTGTGTTGGAAGCAAAGCTTTGCCCAACTGGGCTAAGCATAGCTTCAATAATATTTCTCTAAATCAATTACATAACCCTTCCTAAAATTTAAGGGTCCAATTCAATAACACTAAAAGGTTCAATTTAGTTTTTGGCCTATCAATTTAAGGGGTTATATAGACTGTAAAAAAATAAATAAATATACCGTCGGACTCGTTTTTTGTGCTCTTTCCAATGGTATTTATTTATTTTTTTACAATCCATATAACCTATTAAATTGATAGGCCAAAAACTAAATTGAACCTTTTAGTATTATTAGATTGGGCCCTTAACTTTTAGGAAGAGTTATGTAGATCATTTAGGGAAATATTATTGAGGCTATGCTTAGCCCATTTGGGCAAAGCTTTGCTTCCAATACAAATGTCTCGGGTTCGAATCCTAGGCCAACCAAATCATTGGTATATTATACCAATGCCACGTGGCACCACCTCATTGGTCCACGTGGCAACCCGACCCGTTTATGACCGGACCCTACCCGTTTACTAATCCGACCCGAACCGACCTGATGACACGTGGCACCACTCAGGTCGTGACACATGGCGTTGACCGACAGTTGACCAGCCTAACCACAAGGGCGATTTATGCAAATAACTTTAAGAACCCGTTGCAATTTGGTCATAGCCACAAGGACGATTTATGTAAATAACTCTAAACAAATGTTAAACTATATATAATAGCAGGATTCGTAAATTGTTTGCATTGTTTAGGAGGATTAATAGATTGATACACAACTTAGCAAAAAGTGGTAACTTCGATACATTTAGAAACAATTATCCCATTTTTCTTCTTAAACTTTTATGTTTTCTTTCTTTTGCGATCGTACTTCATGATTCAACTAATTAAGTATTTATATTTACTCGTATTTGTAACTAAAGCATCTCCATATAGTACAGGTGTATAAAGAACTTCTATGTCATATGGAAGTAGCATGAAGGACACCCGAAGGAAAGGCCGGTTCGAAAATGGAGAACAAGGTTTATATATACTTTGCATAAGTCTATAGTAAAATCGAATTTTAGGCTTATAATTAATATGACCTAAGAACTTTGATCTTGTAGTGGACATCGTGAGATATTATGCGTAAGATAGTTGGTACAAGCTTCATTCACAAATTAATTCAAATATTTATTCTCATCTCAAGAAGCTTCAAATGCATTCACATTCTTTTTTATCAAAAATAACAACTAATATTACTTTCTTTTCCTTTTTTTTTTCTCCTATGATACTTTTGATTTATTTTTAATTGAAGTAGCACTTACTAATATCACCCATTAATAATCAAGTTTCATTAATGTTTGAATTCGATCACTCAAATTTTAAATCAATCATAAGAATTAATATTTCAAAATTGTTTCACACTTTTAAAATTGTTTAAGATTGGTGTGCTTAAAGTACCATACTAGCTTTTGATGTATTTCTACCAGTGTTGCAAAAAATGCCTACAAAAACGATTAATCATCGTATAGGAGTCAATCAGTCAACAAATTTTTTGATTTGTGTAAATCGGTCATACAAATTTGTCAATTGTGGTCAACGGTAGTCAAACTTACCAGAAACCTATAAATTTAGCCGGAAATACCTCAAACTCACTGTAAACTTGTTTCATTCACTTACAGTCGATGTTTATATCTATTACATGTTTATTTATTTATTTTAAATCTTGCCTCAAATACTCAAAACTCGTCAAAAATACTCAAAACTTGCCGAAATTGTCAATATGATTAAACATTTCATGTGGATAAACTTTGTGGTTTAGCATTTCTCTTATTTAAATGAGTGATGTTTAAAGATGAACTTTACTAATAAATTCAACAGTAACAATAATACTAATAAAAAAACTACATTGGGTAACAAAAAAGAGGAGGGGCGGGCGCGATGACTCGAACACGAGACAAGGAATTCAAAAAAAAAAAAAAAAAAAAAAAAAAAAAAAAACTACCAGGAATTCGGAAAAACCCGCTTATCAAGGTTCGGTTTTTGTTTTTACTTTTAGTTATATGTGGTTACTCGAACCAAACCGTGTATAACATGCATGTAGGTTTCAGCAAACCATTCATAAAAATTTACAAGTATTCACTACTATATTATTGTACTACTTTTATCGTATAACGCATTTTTACTTACCTAATGTGATCATTTGCTAACGTTCATGGATTACATATGACTAAACTGATCGTAACCTATAAACGTCAAATAAATAATATTGGTTTTTCTCTTACACATGATAATTTGAATTTTCTATTGACAAAGTAACTTTATATATCTTCAATGTTATTTAATTTTACAACAATGACATATTACATTCTAATTTATCGTTTGTCCGATTCGGTTTGATTAATTTTTTAAAATGGTTAACCGTGACTCGAACTGCGGGTAATCGCTCATTTCGGATACCCGCATGTCTGATTACCCGCTTAATGTGGTTCAGTTTCAGATAGGAAATGAACTATCAAACCCACAATGGATAGTTAAAATCTCCAACCAAACTGAACCGAACCGCACCGACTTGTAAACACCCTACGAATGGTTATAGTATATTTTTTTTGAATGGCGAATTTTATTAGAAGAAAACACTAGCAGAAAGCTAGAACATTACAAGGACACAAGGTGAGGATTTTTTAACCAATCCACCCAACTAAAAGTAATTATGCATTTTTACAAAACAATTTATAATGTCTTGTTTGAAACTGAACTCACAACTATTTGATTGATGAAGATTCTCACATATAGAGTACCAGTCAGAAATAAACCCATTGATCTTTGTTTCAGATATGTATTTTTAGAGTCTAAAATAATGCAATAAATTTCACATGTTAATCAATAAAAAGTGCTTTCGCGTCCCGTGATCAACTATATATAGCTAATAACTTCGTAAAAACTAGCTTTAACTATAAGAGCATATTCGATGCTATAAGCTTTATAAAGTTTATAGCATGGCACATCTAATTTTTATAAAGTACTAACTCATATAACCTTACTCATTTAATCTTGTAAACTTACAAAGTTTATAAATGAGTGTAATACTTTAGGTCGGTGAAGTTACTGTGTTCGAGGGATACAAAAACGTTGGTGAAACATATGTTAAGGATTGAAAATTAAGCAACAAAAACATACAAATTGGCAAAAAATTGATGTACACCAGTATGTATGTATGTTTGCGCGTCATGTTATTTAAATCTACACGTTTTTGTCAATGTACATTTGTGTTGATATCAATTAGTTTTAACTCATAAAAACTATTGCTAGTCTCCAAAAGTAGAAAAATAGTAATATTAACAGAGTAAAAAAAAGCACAGGTGGTTCAGAGGACTCGAGCTCGAGACCTACAGGTTAGGAGAAATGAGGTTTAGCCCTCAAACCACCCATACTTTCATTTATATATTGCAAAAGTTTATTTTAAAAGACAGAAAACATACGTATGTAGTACAATATGTGGCAGAGGATACCACAAGACTAAGGGGGCGTTTCTTTTTTCTTTGTGGGAAAGAAATAGTAGGACCCACTAAATCCTTTAATGTGTCTCTACCAGCAAATGAAGAAATTTGCTACTCTCCACAGCCAGACGCATTAACAAACGTGAGGCCCATATGACCCTTAACTAAGAAAAAAATAAACAACCCCTAAGCTGGCATTGTTAAAATAAGTAGAGAATTTAAATACTAATCGTATGAGTTTAGGGGTTAAATGAGTCGAGTTTTTGTCGAGTAACTCGAGCTCGTTTGAGCCAAAATTTATCGAGTCTTGAGCTCGAGTCCAGAAAGTGAGCTCGAAATGTTTATCGACCTGAACTCGAGCTTACATATACTCGACTTAAGTAATTGTCAAGCTTTACAAGCTTTTACGTGTTTATATAAATACACTAAAAGTAAATACTTAGTTATGGATGTATGGCTTTTCGAGCCGAGCTAGACCAAATTTGAGCTTATCTTATATTTCAATTTTAGTTGGTTCAAAAAACACATCATCTTAAATAAATCGAGATTTTCAAGTCGAATTCAAACTTTCTCGAGCTTAGCTCGAGCTTTTGCCTCGTGAAGACTCCCCTAACTCAAGCCAAACATAATAATGTCGAGTTGAGTGAAGCCCTACCAAAGTTCGACTTTATTTGAATTGTTTATTCCCATTTTGATTTTAGTCGACTTATGGCGGGTTGCAGTTGTCTCTATTTTTTAGATAATTAAAAACACATGTTGCAAATTATTGGTTTGGAAAACACAAATGGCAAGTTCTCTTTTTAAAATTCTACAAAACATTCCATTGCTCGGATCCAAGCCTGTAATGGCTTTGTCGGTTTGGCAAATGCAAATGGCAAGTTCTCTTTGTAAATTTCTATACAAACATTCCATTGCTTGGATTCAAGCCTGTAATGGCGGATGCACAGAGATGTAATTGCGCTGAATGTACATAGAGTTTAAAGGTAAAAACATAGAAGCTGATTATACATCAAGATTTATATATCATATCACATACACAAAAACAGTGATCTTTATTAGAAAATCATTACTTATCATTTCTTCCATCAAGATCTCAACCTAGGAGCCACACGTGAAGGTGAAATGACGATTTTAATGCCGTTATTATCCTCATCGTCGAGACCAGGTGAAATGACGATTTTACACTTAAAAACGGATCTAGTATAGAACATATATGTTTGTACAAGTAATATTTTCGTTCTTAAAAATTAAAAACGGACGAGATTTTTTAACTGAATTTGATGCGGGTGAAATGTGTTCGAATTAAACACGAACTTTAACAATAGTCACTGACTTCATTTCTATAGTAATAAAAATAAGAATAAAAAACTACTCTCGGTAAATAGCATTGAAAAGACTCCCTACTAATAAATAGACAAAAAAAATAGATATATAAAAAAAGAAGTGTTAATGGAGATGGTGTAGTGATTCGAACATGAGACCTAACATTTATAAGAGATCATGCTCAACCACCACACCACCCACACCTACAATTTTATTTCTCAAATTTAATTATTTATATGATGCATATGTTAAGTATAACACTTTTTGTAAATTCGATATATATGAAATATGATATAATATATATAAATATTTTCATAATTTGTGCCGCCTTATGTCACGTCTTAAAAACGCAAAAGATTCGTCTTAACCGCTAAGGCTTGAAGCTTGACCATGTTGTCACGCCACGCCACGCCTCACGCTATTTATAACCTTGATAATAACTAGTTACCAGTTATCCTACTAAAAAGCAAGGTTGTCAGGATCGGGATCCTACCTAGGATCGTTTTCGGCTTTGCAAGATCGTAATCGTAGGATCGGATCGGGATCGTAAGATCCTATGAAAATGTATATATTTTTGTATAGAGGTTGTAGTTTTATATTTCTATATAATATTTCATATGATAAACGAATCTAAATTGATGATAAAAGAAAAAGTTATATGTTCAAGTACAGTAGTAGTAGAATATTAGATATATTGCAATGCATACTTGCACAAAGTTACTACATACGTGCCTACTTCTTGTTTTAATGATTTTTTTATTATATGTTTTTCGTGATAACATTTATTCAAAAAGATAATGTTAATTTATTAGTACGTGATTCTGTAAATTTTTTGTTACAATATATAGATTAATACAAAAAGATAAAAGGATTGTATCTGAAAATGAAACGACATAATTTATAATAGAGGGCAACACAATTTTTTTTTCTTGATGACCAAATAAATTAAATTAGAATATTCTAATAATATTACTGAATTTTTTTTCTTGATGACCAAATAAATTAAATTAGAATATTAATGCTTTTATATGTAACATAAAAAAAATATGAACAAAATTGGGTCAAGTATGTAGATAGTTTACTTCAAAAACAAGCTTATGACATTTTACAAAGAACGAAATCGTTTTTCATAATAAATCCAAAAAGACACATCCAAACTATTTCTAAATAGTCCATAAAAACAAAATGATTTAACACTCATTAATCTTGCAAGAGAAAATTAATCAACAACACCAAAATAATAATTTTTTAAAAAACTTCTTAGTCATTGGGCTTTAAGACATGAGCTTATACTTAATAAGTTTTTTTTATAAAAAAAAAAAAAAAAAAAAAAAAAAAAAGGCGATCCTATACGATCCTATCCGATCCTACGATCCTGCTGCGATCCTACCTGGATTTCGATCTTGTTAAGATCCTGATCGTTTTTTGTGTGTAGGATCGTAGGATCGTGCGATCCTACGAGCAGGATCGCGATTTTGACAACCTTGCTAAAAAGGCCTTCCCAATACTTAAAAAAACTTGACCATTTAGTAAAAGTCCCCTCGAATTGGCTTTGTTATATGGTTGTCACTAAAAAGTGGTAGACAATTGTGACAATATCTAAATGTGCGACATGTCGTTATTTACCTACTGTACCTTCTTGAGCATATACGAATGACCACAAATAACTTATAAGGTGTGTTTGGTTGAAGTTTATGGGGGCATTTTAATTTCTTTCAAAAATTGTGTTTGATATCTCAAATAAATAAATTTAAAATTTCATAAATTGCCAAGAGGAGAATTTGAATGCTTCCAAAAAGTGAATAATCATAATTTACTTTGGATTTTTTTTATAAACTCTTTTTTCTTGTTATTTTTGTTGTATTTTCTCTTGTTATTTTAGTTGTTTTTTTTAATTAAAGTAAATCTGTCACTAGGGGTGTTAGTCGAGTGTGGGATGTTCGGGTTCGGGCCAATTCAGTTCGGGTCAAAGTCGAGTCAAACTTAAAAATTTCATACCCGAACCTACCGTATTTGAATTCTTGTTAGTCAGGTTCGTGTCAATTCGGGTCAGGCCCGTTCAGGTTCGGGTTAACTCGAATATGAGTAAAATATAATAAAAATGCTTTTTTTACTCGTTTAAATAGAATATTTTAGAAATAAAATAATATTTATTCATGTCATTCGGGTCGAACCGAACCCGAGTTATCAAAAATTTTCAACCAGATACCCGACCTTAGTATTCAGATTAATCGGGTTGACCCGAATAATCCGAATAATTTTTTGACCTAAGTAACCCGACCCAAATAGGCTTAATCGAGGTCGGGTCGGGTTTTTTGACACCCTTCTCCGTCACTCTCTAAAAAAATTGCAATAATAAATACAATGACATGTTTCAAAATATTATGAATTTATGTGCATTAAACATGCGAAGATATTTTAAATTCTGAAATCTTAAATTCTCAAAAAAAAATATGTCCTAGAATTTAAATTTCGAAATTTCAAATTCACGAACCAAACGCCACCGTAGTGTCATAAGAATAAAAAATGAGTCAACATGTAATTATGATAATGCATATCAAACTTTCTTCCTTCCATAAACCATGACGCGCGAAACTATTAATATGAAAAACATGACTGTAACATTCATAATCATGAATTAATTTACTTCAAAATAGGAAACATAACACAAAATATTGACTGAACATGAGTTGATATGTTAAGATTTTTTGTGGAAGACAGAATTTTATATAAAACACAATGTAAGTACAAATAAAAATCGTCGCCTCTTTGCAAGAATATGCTATGATTAATGATGGATGATTGACGGGATTATGGACTAAGCCTTTCGACCAAGCACTTTCTTCTTCTCGCCAACAATGGGCCTAGAGCAGGCATTAGACTCATGATCATTGGAGACGTGGCCATTGGAGGCATAGGCATCGGACTCATGGCCGTTAGAGTCATGGCCATGTCAAAAAAACATTTTACAAATCCCTATTCTTCATCTTCTTCATTTTATGTTACTGTTATTATGAAAAACGATAACCGCTACTAAGTAGTTGCTCTAAACGATTGCTACCAAACATACCCAACATCAATAAAACTACAATTTTATGGTTGAAATTTATTATTTTTGTGTTGATAAACCCGGGTGTCCTATTCCATTTTGCTATGTACGTTTTGTGACATTTTGGGCATTGAAACCACATGTCCTTAACTCATTTGTAAAAGACTCAAATCGAGAAAAATCAGATCAATCGATTTACTTTTTACCACTTGACCACATTGAGTAAAAATAGAATACAAAAGAGAAAAACCATACGGAAAAAGAATAAAATAAAATGAATGTTTTTGACAAAGATGGTTCGAACTCGTAAACTAAAATTTATAAGACCATGATTAACCTTCATGCCACCCACAACCATAAGTTTTATCCTCAAATAAAATTATTTATTCACGTGGTAAAAATAAGCAACATACAATTTATTTTATTTTTTTATTATTATTTTTTTTTTTGGTTTTTGATAGTTATTGTTTTATGCTTTTTATGTTTTGTTTCTTTTGCGATTGTATTTCGTTCGATTAACTAAAGATTTGAATGTACTCGATTGATAACATGGATGCATTAGCCACTAGTATTTTGAAGTGAATTAAAAACACATACTATTTGCATATATATTATTGTTTGGCAAACACGAATAACAAGCTTTCTATGTAAAATAGACATAAAACATCCCACTGCTCGAATTCGATCAAGCATGTAATTATATAATGGCGGGTGCATAGGGCGCGTTGTAACTTGGCCGAATGTTCATAGAGTTTGAATGTGAAAACATATAAACTATTTTGCACAAATTAACAATGTTGTTATGCTTAGTAAAAAAGTGTGTGTTTGTTTCATTAAGATGTTTTGGGTCTGAATCTGACTACCACATCTTACTGGTAAGAGGTGACTAGAAAGTCTAAATCTGAACAAAATAATGTTGTTTGTTTTTGTATAAGTGTCCGAATGATTTTAAGTGCTCGTTTTTGCAATTTGTTTATTAAACCAACGCAATGCGATAATAAGTAACTTATGTAAATATGAAACAAGACTTTTTATCATAAATATAACATAGTTAATAAACAATCAAATATATCATATAAAGTTTACAAAACGAGTAAGAGGCAGTAAGACAAGTCTCCCACCTCTTACTGAGTAAGATGTTATATGTCTAACTGGGTCTTACTCAATAGAAAAAAACAAACAAGCAAAACGTCTGCCCACCTCTTACTGGTAAGAGTAAGAGGGCTAGTAAGATTTTTTTTATAAAAACAAACACACCCTAAAGATTGATCAACATCATATAGAGTAAAACAAATTGCGTGTAAATCAACTTCTTTGATTTATATCGACTAGCTAGCATGCATGATTAAACAACTTACAAACGGTGAACCTTATGTGGTCCTTGTTCTCATATAAGTCGACTTAAATATGCAAAGTCCTAAACAATATAATCAAAGGTGGAACTTTGTGAGGGCAATGGAGGGTTTCGGCCCCCCAAAGTTTAGAGCAATTTTTTTTTTTTTGGTAACCATGATTTCCGACTTTTTGGCCGACTAATCCATGGGGTTTAAACCTACCGCCACACAGACTCAAACCAAGTAAAGCCCTCCATTTTCAGGAGGTTTGCGTGACCACTTAAGGTTGTTTGCATCTAGCAGTAATTGAACTTGAGACCTCACACATTTTAGAGTGATAGTCACAAGTCCTTTTGCCAATAGGCCACCCTTAAGTGGTTAAGTTTGTGTTTTAAAGATAGATACAAAATGGAATGATAAAATCTACCTAGTAAATAAAGTCCCCTTCAATTTAGTGTCTTCCTTTCTTCCAAATTTTCATTCAGCCCCTCTCAATTTGATGTTTTATTTGTAATACTCTTTACATATATTGTATTCATTATTTAGTTGCCTAATGACCCTTAAAGTGTGTACGTAGTTCATTTTTTATAAGTAGCTTGTGTAAGTTTAATTGGTTCATTCTAGTTATGAGTGCATGCCTTCATTTGCAGTAAGATGTTTGAATAAATATAATAATCTTGATTAGAAACATATACGCAATATTTTGATAACTCGCGTACTTTTAATTTGTTATATATTGCTAACCAGTTATGTTGGTGCAGGGGCGTAGTCAAGAGTTTGTTTTTTGAGGGGGCAAAAAAATTTAAAGTACGTTAGCAAGTGTTAAAAAAAACATTATAATATATAGCTATGTAAAAATGCTGCAACAAATTTGTTCATTTACATAAGAATTAATATAAAATGATGGACAATTGTAGCACAATAATAATTCCTACGTAATTCTTAAATGGACTAACAAAGTATACCTTTTTTTAAGGTGGACCAAAAGTGAATACAAGATACAATTTTAGTATATTGGGTTATATGATAATGATATGACATGTGTACAACTATTAAGGTTTTATAGGTGGGCCATAGCCCACTTTGCACCCATATAGCTTAGAGGTGCAACTATAAACCGGTTTTCAAAAAAACCGGACGACAAAACCGGAACCGGTTTTTACAAAACCGAAACCGGTTTTAGTAAACCGAACCGGTTGTACCGGTTTTAAGTTTTTCCAGCGGACCGGTTTTTTGCCGGTTCTAAAACTGGGTAAAACCGGTTTTTTGAAAAAACCGGTTAAAACCGATTTTCTTTTTTTTTTTCTTTTTTCTTTTGGCGAAAACCGCTAAAAACCGGTTTAAACCGGTTTTAAAAACCGGTCAACGCAAAGTCAAACGAGCCGTTGGATTTGAAAACCGGCGAAAACCGGTCAAAACCGGGTTTAAAAACCGGTTTTAAGCGGTTTTGACCGGTTTTCGCCGGTTTTTAAAACCGGTCAGCTGGAATTTGTGCACTGTAGCACAGTAGACGTTGGGACATGTTTGTTACCGTTTTTTCTTGTCTTTTTTTTGATTTTTTGAGTATTTTGAAGCTAGAACTTGTAGTATAAATATGTGTTTTGGGTTGAGGCTTAAAACACATCAAATCTCTCTTTAATCTCTCTATTATCTCTAATTTCTTTATAATGGAAAACACACAATCACAACAAGCTTCCACTAATCCTCCCTCCGTTGGGTCTTCCCGGTCACGAAAACATTACACACAAGATGATGTTCTTCATGTTAAACCAACTTCACGAAATCCCGAGGTTTTTAATCATATGGATTTGTGTGTTATGAAGGATGGGACGGAAAAGGCGCGTTGCAAAAAATGTTTGAGCTTTTATGCTTCCGGGGCTAACACTACACTAAAGGGTCATATAGCCAAATGTTCCGCGGTACCTCAAAATGCCGACGGTACTATTGGTGAGGATGGTCAAATTTGTGTATATGATAATGATGCGCTTCAAAGAGATTTTGCGGGGTGGGTCATTCAATATACTTATCCATTCAACCTCTTCGACAACGCCAAGCTTACGACCATCATCAAAAAGAGGCTGCACTCGCGGTATAAACAAATAAGTCGTACTAAACTTAGAAGTGATGCTTTTAAATTATGGGAAACGGCTAAAAATGATATTATTAATGGTTTTCATGATTATAAATATGGTGTTTCTATAACTACGGATGTTTGGACCGCACCACATGGTTCGGCAAATTCTTATCTCGCCGTTACGGCTCATTGGTTTAATCCCGAATCTTGGTTATTAATGAAACGAACAATTGCTTTTAAACTATTTGGTTATCCACATACGGGATCTAATTTAAGAAAAATTTTACATGACACTTTAATTGAATATAATTTAGATGATAAAGTTTTTACGATTTCACTAGATAATGCATCTAATAATACTAGAGCTATGGAATTGCTAAAATTACGTATAAAACCCATTTTAGATGGTGCTTTTTTTCATTCCCGTTGTGTTGCTCATGTTATAAATTTATCCATTCAAGCGGCATTAAAAATATGTGAGAGATTACGTTTGACATTTAGGGGTATGTTAACAAATATATATCGCTCGAGTAATGAAAGACAAATGAACTATAAACGTTTTCGTAAACAATGTGGTGAACCATGGCTAGGACCGAAATTTGATACACCTACTAGGTGGAATTCTACTTGCATTATGTTTGAAAATATATTACGACAACGTACTACTTTATATGCTTTTAATGAATTACTAGTTGAAAAAAACAGTTCTACTTCGATAGATGACCAAGATTGGCAACGACTACATGCTTTAACTATTTTTTTACAAGTTTTTAAAGAGGCAACAACTATAGTATCGGGTGTTTATTACCCAACTAGCCCATTAGTTTTAAATCAAGTTTATGCTATGACGGAAAAATTAGACGAATTAAAAGACTCACCTACTCAAATGTTTAGAAAAATGGTTAAAGTTATAAAAAAGAGATTTATAAAATATTTTGCTAGTTTACCTTTGGTTTATACTTGTTCCGTCGCACTTAATCCATGTTTAAATGTTGGAGGCGTAAAACTTTTAATAAGAAGAATAATGGAAAATTTAGAATTATCTTTTGGGTTGGACGGTGAAGATCCCAACTATATAGAATCTCAAGTTTTTAAATTTAATGATTATTTTAAAAAATTGTTTGAAATTTATGCAACAAAATATGGTCAACAACCAAACCCAATTCTCGACCCAATGCGGGCCAGTTCGTCTCGAATGACAAGGGACATTAACATAAACCTTTATAATACTTTACGTGAAGACGCTACAAAGCGTCAACGATCATCGGCCCCGACAAGCGAGTTGGGACAATATATGGCTACAAACTTTTTAACAACTTTAAGTCCCGATGAGTTTGCAAACTTTGACATTTTGGCTTGGGGGAAAGAAAGGGAAATCCAATTTCCAATTTTAGCCGCTATGGCTCGTGATTATTAGCGGTCCCCGAATCGGCCTTTTCTCACAGTGGTCGAACTATATCGGATAAAAGGACAAAACTTAGCCCCGAATCCGTGGAAGTATGTGTATGTTTGAAAGATTATATGGACGGAGTAGATAGGGTACAACATCAAACATCATTGGAAGGTTCGATTGAAGAAGTTGAAGAAACTATAGCACAAGAAGAAGATGACATGGGGATATCACCTCCGGCTACCGAATTAGATGAAGGTGAATTTGAACCATTTGATGTTGAAGAGTTAGATGTAGAAGAATTTTTGGATGATTTAATTTCTTGAGTATACACGGGTGATGACAATGCCGAAGCTCGATATACTTGAGTATACTAATATGTTTTTGGGTGATGGCCATGCCGAAGCTCGAAATGTATTAGTATTTATTTATTTTTAGTTCTATAATTGTATTGTTTAAATAAAAGTTATGATTGTATTCGAAATGTATTAGTATTTTATAGTTTTAGTTGTATGATTGTATTGTTTAAATAAAAGTTATGATTGTATTCGAAATGTATTAAATGTTTTAAATTCCGAAAAAAAACCAAACCGGTAAAATACCGATAAAAAACGGATCCGAACATTTAAAACCGAAAAAACCGAACCGGTAAAAAACCGATAAAAAACCGATTCCGAACATTTGAAACCGAAAAAAACCGATTCCGAACATTTAAAACCGAAAAAACCGAAACTGATTTTTGGCAAAACCGGTTTTTTAAAAACCGGTTTTCGGCTACACCACTGTCTTGGTGCATGTCAAATCTAAATATGTGTTCGGAGCGATTGCATATATAATCTCGAAACTAACTGCGTAAACTGGATAGGACTATCTTTACAGATTAAGAAAACAGTAAAAAAATTAGTTTGATCGAATACTAGTTACCAGCGAATGGATGTTTCTTTTCAATATTTACTCCCGAAAGAATAACATAATACACTACAAATGATTCCGGCCCTCCTTACAAAATTATTCAAGTTCCGCCAATGAATATAATAAGACTCCAACCATAAAATCATCTATCAAATGACTTATCTGAGAAAAAGAAAAAGTTATGAATCTACCTTCCGTTAAAAATGGTAACATATTAAAAGAGAAAAAGTGAAAAGGAAAAAATGACGAAAAAAAAAAAGAGATAAGAGAAGGGATCTAGCTTGAACTCGTGACCTGCTACCTATAGGTTATCATCCTTAGCCAGCACCCCATCCTCACTCTCATGTTTCATTCTCAAATACAAATTATTTCTTTATTGTTTATGATGTTTACCTCATCTCAAAAAACTTCAAATGCATTGATATTTTTACCAAAAATAACTACAACACTACTGTCTTTTTCTTTTGTTCTGTGATACTTATGATTTATTTTAAATTGAAGTAGCATTTACTTTTGTAACTGATCGACTAATGTCTAATATTTCCTTCTTTTTTTTTCATAAACCTCGAGTTTGAACTTACTAACTTTTTAGCTTTCTCTTTCGTTTATGACCGGGTTTTATTAATTCTATCAAGTATTTAGTTACATACTAAGGAAAAAAGTAACAATTTAGCACATATGTTCGATGTTTTTCTAAGAAAAAAGTATGCAAAAACGTGTTCCAAGGATATAAAAACGTTGTTGAATGTTAACGATTGAAAAATAAGCAACAAAAACATACAAATCGGCAGGAAAATTGATGTACGCCACTATGTATGTTTGCTCGTCGCGTTAGATTTAAAACAAGTTTTCTCCATGTACATTTGTGTTGATATCAATTAGTTGTAATTCATAAAACTATTGCTTGTTAGATGTTTCACAAGAAGGCGAAATAGTAATAATATTAATAGAGGAAAATGAAGTATGCATGGTTTCGAAGACTCGAACACAAGACAACCGTTAATAAAAAATGAGGTATGTTTGACGAAGATAGCGATAACAATAAGCAGTAGCAGAAATTACAAACTTTTACCGCTTGACCACTCATATACTATTTCAATGTGTGTGATATATGCTTGAACACGACCCTCGTGATCCACAAATCACATATTTAATTTCGATAGCAACAATAATCGAAATATTAATATTTGTAATAGCTTTTACGGCAATAACACATAATAATAATAATCGAAGATTTGTTTGGTTATGATATTCTAGGGTTCTTTTTCTGCTTCTATACAGTTCTTCTTTTAGGGTCTTGTTTCGAGACCCGATCCGAGTGGCTAGGTACTGTGATTGTTTTGTTTCTTCAAAACAGTTGGGTTGTGGTTTTTCTCCTTCTCGGTGGATCCTACATTGATTGCTAGTTGCTGTGATTGTTTTTTTTCTTCAAAACAGTTGGGTTTGTGAATTTTGCTCGATCCGGTTTACTGTTTCAGTCGCCTTGTTATTGTGGTGGGTAATTGTGGTGCACCTTCTAAACAGATTGTTGGTTTCGAGCTGTGGGTTGTCAAACAGTTTTCTGCTTCGAGCAGGTTACAAGCTGTTGGGTGTTTCGATAATTATATTGTCACACAACTTGGTGGTGGGTTTTTGTTGTGCTTCTCTATCCCTTTCGCGGTTCCAGCAGGTTGTGGTGTGTGGCTGCTTCTGGGATTTGCTGCTGTTCGGTTGTATATATCTTTGGTTTTGGTTTGATACTATTGGCTTTGCCTACCTGGTTTTGTTTGGGTACCCATTTCGCTTGTGGTTTTGATTACAAGGGGCTGTAGTTTAGTTTGTTTTGTTGTTATGCCGGTTGTGAGATTTCACTGTCCCTTTGTGGGTCTTGGGGGATGTCGAGACGGCGGTGGTAATGGGCTTACTAAAACATCTTTGATCACACATTTACGTGACCGGCACTTTAGCGTTGAGGCTCTTGGTACCACTAAGCAGTCTCTCTTGTCGGATTTGGCTATTTTCGAAAGGACCGAGGTTACTCTTAAGCGTATGGGGTTGTGGTTATGTGGTGATTGTTTCAAAACGCATACTTTCCGGACTAAATGTCGTCATGGTACAGGGTCTGATTTTGTGGTGATGGTGTTGTTCGGTTCGTGTTATATGATCTCACCAGACCGCAGGTTCCTTCTCAGGTTGCCATTGTTGAGGATTCGGTTTTGGATGTGCTTGGTGGTTTTGATTTACCTCTTATTGACACCTTATTCTCTAAGGGATTGCGGACTGTCAAATCTATCCCTCCCAAATGTCGTTTGGAGTTCTCTTGCACTTTGAAAAGAGCTCTTGATAAGGTGATCTGCACGCCTGATGACATTTCTTGTTGGGTTGGTTTGTTTGTCCTGCCTCTTTGTCTTCTTAAAACCCTTTGCCCGAGGAGTAGTCAAGAGAGTAGGTCGGCCACTAAGCGCCAACGCCAGGAAGAGTATATTGTTAATGCTATTCATGCATGGGGCACCCCTGGTGGCAGTTTGCAGGTTGTGCGTGAGGTTTTAGCTGAACCTTCTCCATTATGGTCCAATATTAATGATGATAGCTTGGATTTGGGTGACCGCAATGTCAAGCAATGTAAGAGGAAGATTTGTGATGGTCATTATACAGTAGCGGTCAGAGTTCTTTCGTCTTCTGGTATTGCACCTTATGATGTTTCTACTCTTGAGGACTTAAAAGCTAAGCACCCCTTTCAGTCTGCTCCTCTTTTGCCTGATATACCCATTGATCATCATCACCTTACCGCATCTCCTTCTACGGTTCTTGACATGATCAAGAGTTTCCCTCGTGGCACTTCTTGTGGGCGGGATGGGTTGCGGGCCCAACACCTTTTGGATTGTTTAAATGGTGCTGCTGTGGCTATTTCTGATGAGTTGGTCGCTTCTATTACCTAAGTGGTGAACCTTTTCCTTGCTGGTAAATGCCTGAGGGCGCTGGGTGAGCACATTGCTAGTGCTCCCCTCACACCCTTAGTCAAACCAGGAGGAGGTATTCGCCCTATTGCTGTTGGGACTGTTTGGAGGCGTTTAGTTTCCAAAGTTTGTGCTTCTATGATTGGCCACTCTTCAGATAGTTATTTAGATGATTTGCAATTTGGTGTTGGTGTGTCTGGTGGAGGGGAGGCTATTCTTCACGATGTGAATCGGTTGGTTGAGGACCAGGGGGATGATGTTGGTTTGTCTATGTTGTTGGTTGACTTTAAAAACGCTTTCAACATGGTGGATCGGGTTGTTATGTTACGAGAGGTTCGGCTTCATTTCCCGGCTATTTCGCGGTGGGTTGAATTCTGTTACTCTAGTCCCGCTAGATTATATTATGGTGAGCACACTCTTTGGTCTCATCAAGGTGTGCAACAAGGTGATCCGCTTGGGCCTCTTCTTTTTGCTTTAGTGTTACATCCCTTGGCATGTAAGATTAGAGATTCTTTTGACCTTTCCTTTCAAGCTTGGTATCTGGATGATGGCACTATTATTGGTGATACCTTGGTTGTGGGTAAGGTTTTGGAGTTGATTATGGCGGATGGACCTTGTCGTGGCCTACACCTCAATGTTGATAAAACTGAAGTTTTTTGGCCACAGGAGGACCCCAGAAGCACGTATGTCGGTGTTTTTCCGCCCAATATTTCCCGCCCCTCACACGGTGTTAAATTATTGGGTGGACCCGTTAGTGTGGATTTTGAGTTTTGTAGTAATTTGGTCCTGAAAAGGGTTGATAAAACTATTGAACTTATGGAGGCAGTTGCCAAACTCAATGACCCTCAATGCGAGTTGTTGCTTCTTCGTACATGTGCTGGTATTTCTAAGTTATATTTTTCTATGCGCACATGTTCTCCTCGGGTCTTTGAGTGTGCTCAGGTTTCTTTTGATGCGGCACTTCGTTCTTCCTTGGAGCGTATTGTCACTGCTTCTGGGCCCGGTTTTGGTGATTGGCAATGGAGACTCGCCACCTTACCCTTTGCTTTTGGGGGGCTTGGTTTATATTCTGCAGGTGATGTTTTGAACTATGCTTTTCTTGCTTCTAGACTTCAATCTGCTAGTCTGCAGACTAAGCTCCTCCATAGTGCTGGTATTGTGACTACTGGTCCCTCCTTTGATGATGCTCTATGTACTTTTAATGCGAATATGGATATTGACCTTTTGAGTAACCCTAGCGAGGTCGCTGCCCCCAAACTTATGAAGAAATTGGCAGATATATACTTCGATCGGGTTACCCAAACTGTTGAATCTACGTTCCATCTATCCCCCCGACAGGTGGCGCTATGGAGCTTACTAAAGGAGGATCATACTTCAGATTGGCTTAGGGTGGCTCCTATATCTGGATTGGGACAAACTATGAACGCCAGGACTTATCGCTGTGTGCTGTGTTATCGACTGGGTGTTCCCCTTTTCACTGTTCAGGTACCGTGCTCGGCATGTTCTAGGGTTTTTACTGGAGATATTTATGGGGATCATGCAGTTACATGTGCGGGTATTGTTGGCATTAAACATCGGCACAACATTGTACGTGATGTTCTTGTTGATATATGCTCTCGGTCCGGGATTTCTGTTCGTAAGGAGGTGGATATTGGGCTTCATGGAGATATGGACAGACCTTTGCGACCGGCTGATATATTGCTTTATTCTTGGGATGGCGGGCGTGATGTTTGTGTTGATCTTACAGGTTCGTCTCCTTTGACGCAATCGGGGTTGCTTAATTTTGTGCCAGGGCGTGCGGTTAGTGAGGCTGCACGACGTAAACGTGTCAAGTATGAGGTTAAATGCGCAGATATCGGATACGGGTTCCTCCCCTTTTCTTTTTCTTCTTTTGGAGAACTTGAGAAAGAAGCGGTAACCTTACTAAAGCGTATTAGACGTTTCTCCTTGACTCAAGATATTGGGGCTCGTGCTGCGGGTCATATTTTTAATCGTATTAGTTTCGCTATTGCTAGAGGAGTGGGGGCCCAGTTGGTCTCTCGGCTTCCCACTAATTTTGTAAATCCTTTGAGTTTTTAAATAAAGTGATGTTATAAAAAAAAAAAAAAATAAAAAAAAAAAAAAATAAAAAAATAAAAATAATAATAATAATAATAATAATAAGAGTAAAGTCCAAAATACATCCCTGTGGTTTGTCATGTGTATCGCTTTACATCCCTAAACTTTTTTTTGGCACAAAATCATCCATCCGTTAGTAAAGTTGGCACAAATACATCCCCCTGTTAGTAAAATCAGTTAGTGGGGACTAACGGTGCAAATATTTCTCCGTTATCTCCTAACGGAAGAGAAAATATTTGCATCATTAGTCCTTAGGACTAACGATGCAATAAAATAAATTGCATCGTTAATCCTTAGGACTAACGATGCAATAAAATATATTTAGTAAAATAAAAACCTAAAAACCTACCATTTTTCCCAGTCAACCCACGCCTCTCCTTTACCTTCCCAACATCACTTTTCCTTTTTCTTCTCTGTATCCCAACACCAAGCCTCATCTTCCTCTTTTGATAATACAAAGCACACTCCATCCAACATCAAGAACCAAGGTTTCCTCTTTGATGATATACAACTTTCTCCATCTTTCAATACCAGTGATAGCAAATCGAACTATCACCATCACCCCTCCTTTTCTCAACATCCAAGATTCGTTCATTTGTTCTTCCTCATATAACCCTCCATCTCCTTTCCCCATCACAAGAATCAACGCCCACCTATTATGATGAAGGATTGACAAGTCACTCTCATCTTCAAGTCAAACAAAAAGGGGTAAGGTCTAGATCAGGGAACCCTCACTATCCTCTTTTCCCTTCTCCCAAGGATTGGTCACGAGATGTATTGGAGGGGATAGATAGTTTTGCTCAAAGTGGTAACACACTAGAATCCATGGCTGAAAAGATTAAGTCTAAGCTTCTTGTTTCCCTCCTTTAAATATACCAATCGACTCACAGGAAAACCACACACCTCATATTTTTATCCAAAAAGTCAAAAGAAAAGTTGTGGTGGCTCGTGCTTGAGGTGGGTGGTGGTGGGTGGAGGTGGCGATGGAGGTGGGTGGTGGTGGAAGTGGTGGCGGTGGGTGGCGGCAGTGGAGGTGGGGGTGGGTGGCGGTGGAGGTGGCTGTGAAGGTGGCTGGTGGTGGTAGGTGGCGGTGGAGTGCACCGTTAGTCCTTAGGACTAACGGTGCAATTTATTTTATTGCATCTTTAGTCCTAAGGACTAAAGGTGCAAATATTTATTGCACCGTTAGTCCCCACTAACTGATTTTACTAACAGAGGGATGTATTTGTGCCAACTTTCCTAACGGAGGGATGATTTTGTGCCAAAAAAAAGTTTAGGGATGTAAAGCGATACACAGGACAAACCACAGGGATGTAATTTGGACTTTACTATAATAATAATAACTTCTGGATCTTCCTTTGCTGATGCTTTGCATACTTTTAATGCAAAAATGGAGACCGACCCTTTGGAAAACTCATGTGAGATCGCTGCCCCCAAACTTATGAAAAAATTGGCATATATATATTTCACACGTGTCACCAAAATGGCCGAATCCACCTTTTGATTATCTTCTCGGCAGATGGCTTTATGGAGATTGCAAAAGAAGACTACACTTCTAACTGACTTAGGGTGGTTCCGATATCTGGATTGGGACAGACCATGAATGCTAGAACATACCGATGTGTGTTATGCTACCGGTTAGGTGTCCCCCTTTTTTCTGCTCAGATGCCATGCTCAGCTTGTTCCAGGGTATTTGCTGGTGACATTTATGGGGACCACACGGTATCCTGTACTGGTATCATTGGGATTAAACATCGGCACAATGTGGTGCGTGATACCCTTGTTGACATCTGCTCTCGGGCTGGGGTCTCGGATTGTAAAGAGGTCGACATCGAGCTCTGTGGTGATAGGGACAAATCCTTGCGCCCGGCTGATATATTCCTCTATTCTTGGGACGGTGGACAAGATGTATGTGTTGATTTGACAGGGTCGTCTCCCTTGACACAAACTAATATGGTTGACTTGGCACCAGGTCGTGCGGTGGTCGAAGCAGCGCAACGTAAGCGTGTCAAGTATGAGGCTAAATATGCAGACATTGGATATATGTTTCTCCTATTCTCATTCTCTTCTTTTAGAGAGCTTGAGAAGGATGCGGTAACCTTACTAAAGCGCATCCGAAGTTTCTCGTCGATTCAGGAGATTGGTGCACGTGTTGTTGAGCACATTTTTAGTATGATTAGCTTTGCTATAGCTAAAGGAGTGGAGGCCTAATTAATTTCCTGGCTCCCCACTAATTTCTTGTAAATCTTATGATTTTCTAGTGAAGTGATGTTTTAGTAAAAATAATAATAATAAGAATAATAATAATAGGATTGGTTTTACTATTGCTAGAGGTGTGGGGGCACATGTTCTCCTCGGGTCTTTGAGTGTGCTCAGGTTTCTTTTGATGCGGCACTTCGTTCTTCTTTGGAGCGTATTGTCACTGCTTCTCGACCTGGTTTTGGTGACTGGCAGTGGAGACTCGCCACCTTACCTTTTTCTTTTGGGGGACTTGGTTTATATTCTGCAGGTGATGTCTTGAACTATGCCTTCATTGCCTCTAGACTTCAATCAGCTGGCCTTCAGACTAAGCTTCTTCATGGTTCGGGTATTATAACTGCTGGTCCCTCTTTTGATGATGCTCTATGTACTTTCAACGTGAATATGGATATTGACCTTTTGAGTAACCCTAGCGAGGTCGCTGCCCCCAAACTGAAATTGGCAGATATATACTTCGGTCGGGTTTCCCAAACTGTTGAATCTACTTTCCATCTTTCCCCTCGACAGATGGCGTTATGGAGCTCTTTAAAGGAGGATCACACTTCGGATTGGCTTAGGGTGGCTCCGGTATCTGGATTGGGACAAACTATGAGTGCCAGGGCTTATCGGTGTGTACTGTGTTATCGTTTGGGTGTTCCTCTTTTCACTGTTCAGGTACCGTGTTCTGCTTGCTCTAAGGTTTTTCCTGGAGATATTTACGGGGATCACGCTGTTTCGTGTGCGGGTATTGTTGGCATTAAACATCGTCACAACCTTGTGCGCGATGTTCTTGTTGACATATGCTCCCGATCAGGGATTTCCGCTCGCAAGGAGGTGGATATTGGGCTTTTTGGCGATGGGGACAGATCCTTGCGACCGGCTGACATATTACTCTACTCTTGGGATAGTGGACGTGATGTATGTGTTGATCTTACGGGTTCGTCGCCTTTGACGCAAACCGGGTTGATTGATTTTATACCAGGGCGAGTGATCAGTGATGCTGCTCAGCGTAAACGGGTCAAGTACGAGGCAAAATGTGCGGGTATTGGGTATGGGTTTCTCCCCTTCTCTTTTTCCTCTTTTGGAGAACTTGAGAAAGATGCAGTCACCTTACTCAAGCGTATTCGACGTTTCTCGATGACTCAGGACATTGGAGCGCGTGCAGCAATTCATATCTTTAATAGGATTGGTTTTACCATTGCTAGAGGGGTGGGGGCTCAGTTGGTTTCGAGGCTCCCCACTAATCTTTTGTAATCCTTTGAGTTTTTAATAAAAGTGTGATTTATAAAAATAAAAAATAAATAAAAAATAAATAAAAAATAATAATAATAATAAGAAAAAAAAAGACAGGAATTGGCATGAAGACTCGAGCTTGTGACCTTACATTTATAAGAGAGAAAACTTAGCCTTCAAGCCATCCCGACTTACGTGTTTCATTCTCAAATTTATTTATTTATCTCGTGCTAAAAATAAGCACCATACATTTGATGGACTTTGAATTAAAGTAGCATATACAGTGTATTTTATTTCTATATATTCTTTTTCTTCTAAAGCGTTTATATATGCTAGTGATTATAATTTTAGGTTTTCTTTCTTTTGTGGACTAAATATTTATATATACCCGTATTGGTAATCAGTGTCGTAGTTGAGTGAACGAAAGCCCTGTGTAAAAGCTTATACAATAACTAAATATGATGATTAAAAATGTATATCACTACTACAAAAACAAGCTAATGCAACCGTCCAAATACGATGTAAATTCGTTGCAAAAGGCTATTTGCAACGGAAATGCAACATATTCTGACTATTGTATAAAGGCTCCATGCTAATTTAAGTTGCATCCGAACTGCAAGAGGTATAAAACTTTTTGCAACCGTTTTGCAATGAAAGATAATTCGTTGGAACTACATATTCTATTTGCAACGAAACCTTTTCCCACAATTTTGCAACGAATATTTTTTGCATCACATAATTTGCAACAGTTATAATTTGCTACGGGTTTTGCAATGGTAACTTTTGCAACGACCAAAATTTGCATCTGTAAGATTTTGCAACAATTTTTTTTTATTACAAACTTGATATTTAAACTTGCAGTTGCAAATTAGTAGCAAAAACATACACATTTTTTTCTTTAAAATAGCATAAAACCAAATATCTCTAAATTTACAAATCAAACCGAAATAGTAATCATCCGAATATCCAAAATATCATAAACGTTATCAAAAGCATTCTATCCAATTCATTGTCAAGGCATGAGACTTAAGTTTTTCTTTATATTGCTTTCTATTATCTTTTTTAGCTTCTTCAAAAAGCTCTTTATCTCTTGTTCTCGCTTGCTTAAGCTCTTCAAACGACTTTTGCAATACTTCAACCTACAAATAACCATATTTAAACCCATTATTACCCATTTTAACACAACTACCCTACTCAACCTATTCAACAATGACAACAGCCCACAACAATCTGTTTCAACCCATTCCAACAGATAATGTACTTATTCAATCAACAAAAGTAATTAACTTCACTTCCTATTCATGTAGACATGATATGACATATAAGTGATAAACTTACCGCATTAGGTGGATACGATGTAGCGATCCTGGGAGTGGAAGGTATTCCCGTCAACACAAATATAGGATCAGATGATTTTCGTGCCCCATGTGTATTGCCTCTGTTAACCGGAGTGACTTGATTCCATGTTTCTTGGTTATGGGGGTGTGATTCAACATCCTCCCCATGACTCTTAGTAATACATGCTTGATATTTCTCGTATAATAAGAACCATTGTTAATAACTAAGATATCTATCATTTGATAATAAAAGAAAATAAGGATATTTAATTAAACAAAATTAAGGACCAACTATAGTGATTAGGGGCGTCCCATGGACCAACATAGCCTAAAATCATGAACCACTTGATGCAAGACAAAATCACAATATTGAAACATTAAGATTCAAACTACAAGCAGCATCACAAATTACTTTATTTTGTATTATTTTCTAAAACTACTAGACTTGTGTATTGTTGTTTTCAAACTACAAGAGTCCAACAAAAAAATAAGGTATGGTGACTTGCAACAGCAACAATATGTTAGACAGAAGAAACAAGGACATAACCTAAGACCTAGACCTGATATGACATAGATAAAACAAGGACTTACAATCCCACCCTTAACAAAATACGCTAAAACAAATCACCAGGCCACCCTACAATGTACACAAAAATACAGATCAAAGATGTAACCTGTTGCAGCACGAAACATAGACTCGCCTTCCCCAACGCTTTGATAAAAAAATTGTTCCCAATTTATTGTTTTTTTTTTTTGTTATTGTTTAGTAAGTAAGAAGTATGTGAAAAGTGAATTTAGTTTTCACATAATTCAATAAATTTAAATCTTAAACTACACTTAAAAAAGCTGCGCACCCGGTCACTTTTAGCTCCAGCGATGTAAGTGCATCACGTAACAAGTATAGGCGTATGTGGCTCTCGCTCTCACCTTGATGAAAAATACAATGCGAATGGACAAATCAATGAACATAGTATGTAACAATCTTACAACTTTTGTTTAGTGGCCTAATATTGATCCTACATATGAATGTATTGTATATACAAATGTTAAATACTCCGTATTACATAAACACGAACTCACAAGTTACCAATAAAACTTAAGAAAAAAAGTAAGTATGGAAGGTGCTAATAAGCAAACGAAGATGTTTGTGATCAGTTTGATGCTATTCTATATGGGTACGACCGGGGTGGATGTTGAAGGCGTTGCATGTTGCATCAGTACTGTGTATACTTGTTGCTATGAATCCGGTCTGCCACCAATGGCCATGAGTCCGATGCCTGCTCCAGGCCCTATTGTTGGCGACAGGAAGAAAGTTCTTGGTCAAAAGGCTTACGTACTCCATAATCCCGTCAATCATCCATCATTAATCATAGCATATTCTTGAAGATGAGGCTAGAATTGCTAAAGTGAAAGCTAAAAATTGCTAAAGTAAAAGCTAAAAATTGTTCGAGTCATCATAGCCGACATACGCTTCTTTTCTTTCTTTTGATTTTTCCCTTTTCATTTTCATTTATTACTATGTCTTCTCCATGTTATTAACTAAAGTATATTTCTATTATATAGTAAGACTCTGGATCTTTTATATTGTTGAATCAAAACAACAATAACTAATAGACAATCATGTGGGAGCGGGATATGAAGAGTTAAGATGTAACTATGTAAGTAATCATATATATCCGAAAGTAAACCTGATGATAAGAAATCGTATAAAGAAAGACATTTGCTGAACACTTGTGCTTTTAAGAACAACGTACTACAATGGCGACAAAATCATTTCCATAGGAAGAACTTCAAGATAAAGTTTATTGCTACCCCGGTTTCCCTTGTTGTACCGTCCTTCTTCCTCCACGTCCCGATGATGAGGACGATAATGGTGTTAAATTCATCATAGCACATTCACCTGTGGCTCTTGGTCCGTGATCCTACGAAATAGTAATTTGTGTTTGCGAAACAATAATATGCAAATAGCATGTGTTTCACTACAAAATAGTGGCTAGTGCACCCATGCTATCAATCGAGCACATTCAAATCCTATAAACTAGTAACAATGATAAATACAAATATAAATAGTTATTAGTTTATAGAATGAAATACAATCACAAAAGAAACAAAAACATAAAAGCATATAAAAGTAACAAATAGAAACTCTTACGAAGAAAAAATATATATTTAAAGAATTAAAACACAGTCAAGTATATTACTACACTTACCCATGCAAAACGCAATGAATTTATGCTGACTGGGATATAGAACCTGATCAAGACCTCAAATCACAAAATTTAAATTATTAGTGCATGCAAATTGGTTTTTTGTTCCATTTATCTAAGTGACTAGTTTCAAGCATTAATCCGAAACAATCATTGTCTTTACTTATTGTTTTGTATATCTTATTGATTCTTTTCTTTTTTAATAGAAAAAGTTAAATACAGTAAAAGCAAATACTTAATCGTGCTAAATGTTTGTAATATATGTGGAATAAATGACAAAAGCAAATACTTAATCGTGCTAATTAATTTAAGGGTTTAAGCTATTAAATAGTCATGTACTTTCTCAAATGTTCCGATATGGTACCTGTACTTTTTTTTCAACCTGGTTAGGTAGTGTATTTTTTTTTCTGTGTCGATATGGTACCTGTACTTTCTCCAATCTACGTGGCTTGCCCAGTCACTTAGGTTTGTGTGACGTAGCTTACCAAGTCAATTGGCTTGCCTACGTGGAAAAAAATAAAAAAAATTAAAATTTTAATTTGGAAAACAAAAATTAATTTTTTTTTTAAAAATTTACGTTAAAAAAAAAAAAAAAAAAAAAAAAAAAAAAAAAAAAAACCTTTACGTTTTTTTAAATCAGAAAAAAAAAAAAACCTTTACGTTTTTTCAAATAATAGTTTCGCTAGTTAGTCTCTCCGTTAATAATAGTTTTCACCCGTTTTTTGTCCGTTTTTATCCGTTTTTGTTCGTTTTTTATCCGTTTCCCCCGTTTTTTTTACGTTTTTCGTCCGTTTTCATTCGTTTTTTTTTTATAGTTTTTGTCCGTTTTTCTTACGTTTTATCCGTTTTTCTTATGTTTTCTCCGTTTTTCTTACGTTTTATCCGTTTTGCTTACATTTTTCTTAGATTTTTGTCCGTTATTCTTACGTTTTGTCCATTTTTCGTACATTTTTATCGGTTTTCATCTGTTTTTTTTTTTCTTTTTTTTAGATTTTCTTACATTTTGTCCGTTTTTCTTTCGTTTTATGTACTATTTCAACATATTGAAAATTTTTTCCAAAAAGAAAAAAAAATAGGAAAAAAAATTTTCATTTTCAAAAATAATATTTCCAAACGTGTAATTTTTCCATTTTTTTATAAAAAAAAACGTAAATTTTTTTTTCTGATTTAAAAAAAAAACGTAAAGGTTTTTTTTTTTTTTTTTTTTTTTTTTTTTAAAAAAAACGTAAAGTTTTTTTTTTTTTTTTTTTTTTTTTTTTAAAACGTAAATTTTTTTAAAAAAAATTTAAATTTTTTTAAAAGAAATTAAAAATTTTTTTTATTTAAAAAAAACGTAAAGCTTTTTTTTTTTTTTTTTTTTTTTTTTTTTTTTTTTAAACGTAAATTTAAAAAAAAAAATTAATTTTTGTTTTCCAAATTAAAATTTTATTTTTATTTTTATTTTTTTCCACGTAGGCAAGCCACGTCACACAAACCCAAGTGACTGGGCAAGCCACGTAGATTGGAGAAAGTACATGTACCATATCGACACAGAAAAAAAAGTACACTACCTAACCAGGTTGAAAAAAAAGTACAGGTACCATATCGGAACATTTGAGAAAGTACGTGGCTATTTAATAGCTTAAACCCTTAATGGGATGAAATTCCTATAAAAGCTTGCTCATGTCATTTAATCTATGTTGTACCCACTTCTTATTTCCATCTTCTTTGTTTGCCATCTACTATAAGTCCATATATTTCTTTTTTGTTAATCTACCCCCAAAGTTTCATGCATATATGGACTCCAATTCCAAATTTCCAAACCTTGAAAATATAATTACAGCGATTCTTCAACATGAGCATCCACTTCAACTCGTAGATTTGCAGCCTCGTTATCCAGACTATGTAGAATTTAGTGATGACGAGGAGGAGGATAGGGTTATACAATGGGATTTCAATCATACATGTAATCAGTGTCACAAAGATATCAATGTGTACCATAGGTATTACTACAAGTGTACTGATTCATGTGATTATGCGCTCCACACACTCTGTGCAAAGCTTCCTGCGGCGCTAATAGTAAAATCCCATAATCCAAGTCATACACTTACCCTTGACACGATAGGGGGTTCCTTTCGCTATTGTGATGTATGTGATGATTGTGATCCTGAGTACTTGTGTTATGGTTGTTCAATTTGTCGTTATCAAATAGTATGTATGAAATGCGCCATGATTGGAAGAGAAAATCATATCATCTATCATCCAAGTCACCCGCACCCACTACAGTCTGTTACATCAGAACCAATTCTTTGTACTTGTGATGCTTGTGGGAAAGAACATAAGGGTATTTTCTATCATTGTATTACATGTTTTCACCACAGCATCCATATTGATTGTGCATTCCTCCGCAGAAAGTTACACACTCAACATACTCACCCACTCATCATTTCTTATTCCTCCCAAGATATTACATCTGGTTCTAAATGCAGGATATGTGGTACGCATTTCAATCCTAAATATCTTTGGAGTTATCAATGTGAAAGTTGCAGGTACTATGTGCATTTAGATTGTGCAACATCTCCTCCAGGTAATAAAAATACATATAAATTTACTAAATATCTCATGCTTCGAATGATTGAGTGGAATTTTGTTTAATATGTACCAACATCTTAATATTTAATCCATTTTCAATATATCTGCAGGACGTATAGGCAAAAATTTTAAAGATGCTGATCATCCTAATCTTGTCAATCTCCCATTCCCCGATCAAAGATACAACATACTACAGCATCGTTTTTCCAAAGAATTGGGATCTACAAGTGAAAGCAGCCTGAACCACATCAGTCATCAGCATGTGCTAAGTCTGGTAGGCACACAATCCTATGACAGTAAAGGTGCAACCACTTCAAGCGACGTTAGTTCATTATCTTGTCATGACCCAATGAAAAGGATTGAACTATTATGTAACGGGTGCGTGAGACCAATCATGGATGTGCCCTTTTACAAATGCTCCAGCGAAGACCAAAGTTGCGACTTTGTACTTCATGAGTGGTGCACCCGTTTACCTGCTAAATTGCCAAATCACCCAGGTCACCGACATCACACTCTCACTTTCCTTCCAAAAATTTTAACAAATATATTCGGCATTTTCAGTTGTAGAATTTGCAAACTTTACTGCAACGGGTTCTCTTTCGGGTGCACCAAATGTCATTACTACATTGATGTTAACTGTGGATTCATCCCCGATGAAATTACACATGAAGCTCACCCCGATCACATTCTTTCACGGAGGGAGGTAAGAGCAAGGGTGCCATGCGCTGCAGAAGGCTACTCATCTAAGTGTGATATTTATTTTAGTTGTCGATCTTGTGATTTTAACCTCCATTCTATTTGTGCTTTATTCTTGCCTGGTATTATACATCACAACTTGGACAAGCACCCCATGAGGTTGACATACGGTCCGGTAGAGAACCATAAGAGTGAATACTTTTGTGAAGTTTGTGAGGAAGAGCTTAACCCATATAACTGGTTTTATCATTGCCATGTGTGTGCCTACTCTTTACATACTCGTTGTGCTCCGGTGATACTTAACTTTGAAGCGGCCTATAACAATCTCAGAAGCCTTTATGAGCATTTGAATATTAAGTTTGGGGGAATTTATAATATCAAAGGTCACGAGCACTCAGTATCACTTGCTCTAGGGTCTGACGCTGATGGGGAATGCTCAATCTGTCATAGTGGCTGGTTAAAAAATAAAATCATTATGAAGTGTCCCAACTGCAAGCTTGCAATGCATTACGATTGTTCGTTGGGGGATGATCTCGCACCGGAGATGCCACCAGCGGTGGGGGATGATCTCGAACCAGAGATGCCACCAGGGGTGACCCGGTCACCACTAAACCCTTTATTGTATAGGACTAAACAGTAAACATTTATGTTAGCATTCGGTATGATAGCATTTCAAGAAAGCCTATGGAATTGTATTCCCTTCTTGATACAATCGGTAGAGAATATTTACCTTTAAATTAATTAAGCTTTCTTTCTAAAAGTGTAAGTATATATCAAGTAGAGGAATTATCATTTGCTTATCTTTATTTTGATGCTTACCAATGGACAAATCCTCACCATCCATTTATTTTGATCTAATGGTGGGATTAACCTAAGATTTAATATACTTAACCTTAATTCTCTCAACTATAAAGTCATTTCTTCTTCTTTTTTTTCATTCGCTTCATTTTTTCCACACATTTACTGTGTGTTTTTCTCCCAACCTGCTCTCATCATTTCCCTCCAAAAAGTAGTTATTCCAATCAACTATTACCGTTTGATCATCACCAGTTGGATCACCATTCCAATCACCATCACCATTCTAATCATCATCTCATCATCAACTTCGATCATATCATCCTTTTTTTATGCCTTCTTTTGATTTGAATGAACCATTTGTTTCAGAAGCTGATTTGGTTGATGTTGTTGCGGTTGATAATGTTGTTGATCGGTTGTTAATTATGTAGATCAAGTTGTTAACATTCATTCTTATTAAGTTGCACAACAAGTGTTTGATGAAATGTGTGAGTGAAAAATATTTGATACTTTTGTTATTTGCTCATGTAATTCTGCTTATTAATTAAGTTGTTAGTTGAATTTTTATTTTTAAGTGCATTTGAATGATGTTTTTATGTCTGATTGTTGTTTAGAATCTGCTATTTTTCGTACGTGTAGTATCATCAGTGATATTTGAAGTTGAACTGTATCTGTGTATTATCACTAGTGATATTTATATTATCACTTGTGAAATTTGTTTATTTGATACTTTAGTTTATATTTTAAATTGCGAGTAGCATTGCTTTTAGTATGATATCTTTTTGGGATGGGTGAATTGATGAAAATTTGATGCATGGAAGGGGTTTGACAAAATGCTTAAGAGAGGGATGCACAAGTTGAGAAGAAATCACATGTTCCTGTTTGTACATCATTTCATATATAACCAAACAAAAAATATTTATTTGAATAAACAAGCTTTAGGAAATTAATCAAAGTGCACTCTAGTTATTGTAAATGAGTAATCATATCCTATGTTGCATTAGTTGATGCTTATTTTCATTTTTCTAAATGGCGTACTTTTGAATTATTTTAGCGCGTTTTATATTTTTCTTTCTCCATTACTCTATATTTGAAGTGATGCATATTTGATGTACTGTTTGATAATTATGCAGTGACCTATAGCTTAAACCACAAGGACTGCTTACTTTAACAATCGTGAAGGCAAATAATTTGAAAAAAATGGAAATGATTGGGAAGTCTGATCCTTATATGATTGCATATATTCGGCCACTTGAAAAGTTCAAAAGAAAGGTTGTTGATTACAACTTAAACCCTGTTTGGAATAATGTAATTCGGTTAATTGCAGAAGATAAGAAGACCCAGTGTGTTGTACTTGAGGTTACGCTTTTCTTTTTTTTGCTTTTCTGTATTGCTGGTTTCTCAGTTGTATCACAGGTGTGTCAGCTTTCTTTTATTTTGTTGAATCAATTGTGGTAATGGATGATCTTATGATATCACAGGCGATATCAAAGTTGTTTGAGCTTCTTCAATTTGTTTTGTGGAGCTGTTGTGCCTTTTTGAACCACAACTGTAGTTGTTGTTGATTCTTTCGTTTGATGGAACCGTTTTTCTGCAAATTGCAATCACAAATAGTTTGGTGATGTCGTCTCTTTTTATGCCACATACAAAACAAACAAGTGCTTTTTAATTTGTAAAATCTCCTATGAGATTTCATTGTTTTTTGTACATTTTGTATATATTATCACCTGAGATATTTCTGTTTCCAGGTACATGATGGTTTTTGTGCCTTTTACTGCGATTGACAATTACAGGAGATGTGTTACTGTTGCGTATGGTCTGCTTAAGGATGAAACTACTGAATCTTGTGTATGGTCACTCCAAGCATTCAAGAAAGCTTATGTGCGTTATCCGAATATCATTGTAACTGGTCAAGATGGTGCTATGCGAAAAGCAATTGCATCTAAGCTTCCTGGTTCCAAGCCCCGTCTTTGTCATAAATTAGAAATTATGTATATTTTGTGATAAATAGTTGAAGTTAATTTTTATAAGGTCTTTGTGAGTTTATGAAATATTTTGTCATTTTATCACTTGTGATAAAGCATAAAAATGATGAAATGTTTACATCATTTATGTGTTTACTTGTTTTTACTTGTTCTTTGTATCTGGTATCACTTGTGATATTCTGTTAAAAATGATGCAACACTTGTTTTTCATTTTGATGTTTATATCACTTGTGACATTCTGTTAAATTTGATTTAACACTTTCTTTGATTTTTAGAATATCTCAAGTTTTTTATTTTTGTAATTTTCTTTCTTGTTTTTATACATATTTGGTATATGTAATATGCAGTGTTATATCTCTTGTGATATAAAACATTTATTGTAACACAAAATGCTAAGAGTACACATGTGATAAATGAATAAAATGCTACATTAATACTTTTCCATAAAAATGATCATACAAGTCACTTAGTGATTTCCAAATGTAATACAAACTCCGGCACCATGCAATGTGGCTCGGGACCTAATAGAGCACACCCTTCTTAGGTTACCCCAAACTCGCATTGCATTTTTAAACTAAGCAACATAAGGGTTGCTTCTTGCTTCGCCTGCTCCTTTTCTAGTCATCTTTGTTTCATCTATCATTCTCTTTATCTAGTCATCTTTATTTTTTGTAGCAATCTTTTTTGCACAATCAGACATCAGCTCCTTTTTTTGTTTACTTGATGTAGAATTATCTTTGCTGTTATTATTCATAAAGTTTTATATGGATTATTTATCATCATGTGCCTCGCAAACACGTCCATCTGTAAATATTAACATGTCATGATTATTAGAGACCAATATATACTCGTTTATCACTTGTGATATTATACTGCACTTAAGAAAAAATGCGCAACATGTTGTTTGGCTTTTAGAGGAACATGTGATATTGTGATATCATAGGTGATATCACAGGTGTATCATCTGTGATATCACAGGCATGTCGACTTATTCTATTTGTTGAATCAGTGGTGGTGATGGAGGAACATGTGATACAGTGTTAAACTTATCGAAACATGCACACTCTATCAATTAAGAAAATAAATGCATTACAAATCTAACAGAAGCATGTTACAAGCTTAACATCTATTGTGATTTCTCATATTATCACAACATTCATCACATTATCATAACAATCCATCAATAACTACTAACTACCACACTTTTATTTGCTAATTTGTCGTGTATCTCATTCTAATCTTGTTCAACTTTTTGGAGGAGAATTTGATATCACAGGTGACATCATAGATGTGTCGGCTTATTCTTTTTGTTGAATCACGTGTGATATCACAGGTGATATCAAGTATGATATCACTTGTGATATCCAGGTAATATCTCACAGGTGATATTACCTGTGATTTCACAGATGATATCACTTGTGATATCACATGTGATATAGCATGTGTTTGAGCTTCTTTAGTTTGTTATGAAGATGTTGTGCTTTGTTTAGCCATAACTTCTTCAATTTGCTGATTCAACCATAGATATTATCAAATCCCGTTGTAAAACCTATTGAAATACGCACAATGTATCCATTAAATAAACAAATCCAATCACAACTTAAATAATAAGCAAAATTACACTAAATAACTATGTGTTTGAAGCAAAATCAAACCTTTTAAGTTATTTAATCTAATTACTTAAATGATAAGTAATATTGCACTATAATAAATATTAAATAGTTTATCAGTAACTAAAACACAATTATCATCCACAAAAAGCACATAAAACATCAAAATTATGATATAAAACAAAGATGATAAAACACACAGTAAATAATATATCATCAAAACTTTAAATAAAAATAAAAATGAAAAACTATTTATAATTATAAAACAATAACAATGAAATATCAAAAGTGTACTATACATTACATATAATAAAGCTTAACAAATAAACAAAAAAACCTATCAAATTAATAAAAATTCACAAGTGATAATACAAATATCACTAGTGATAATACAGATACACAGTTCAACTTCAAATATCACTGGTGATACTACACGTATGATACTTTTCACTCACACATTTCATCAAACACTTGGTGTGCATCCATGTATACAAAGCTAACAGAAAGATCATAATATTTCTTGTTTTCAATTAGATATAACCTCTAATATCTCATATTATCATAAAAACAAAAAAATCCTCATAAAAATTCTCATAAATATCTTTCAAAACACAAATAAAATTCAGATTCAAGAACAAAATCATCACAATCATCCCATCATCACATTAATCTATCAATTAACGACTAAAAAACACAGAAGTCTTTATAAATAACAACGAAATCATAAATAAAATCACAACAAATAGTAAAATAACAACTAAATAAAGAATTGGAAGCACCGTATGATCATCTTGAGTATGAATCGGTTCATTTTGAGCCGTTTTTTCCCCAGATCTTGTTCTACATGCATTGATTGTTTCATTTTTGTGTTTTTCTTTTTCCTTTTAATGGTTAAAAGTGATTGATTTGAAATTTTTATGGTAGTTTTTTATTATGGTTAGAGAGAGAAAGTGAGATGTTTTTGACAGGGAATTTGTGAAAAGTGAGATGTCTGGGGTGGGTTGGTGGGGGTAAGTTTGTTGAATTTACACAAATAGCCACTCCGTGTTTTTTAATCTTAAAAAATGTTTTTGATCCAATGGTTCAAATGTGTCCATTGGTAAGTAGTGGATGTTAGGTTTCTAAAATAAAGTGCCTCATATCAAGTATTTAGTTCTCTGGGCTCGTTAATAATATGTTGGTGAGTCACCCATCATCTTCTATTTTGGTTTTAAATATTTCATATATCTTTGCAGTTTCAAAAATTAATTTGTATCTCAGTCTTGTTTAATAACAAAAATTATTGATTGTATCGTGATAGCATTGCTACAAAATCACAAATTTTAATTGCAAGCATGGACGGACCTATTAAGGGGCAACGGAGGGATGTGCCCCCCGCCCCCCCCAAAAAAAAAAAAAAAAAAAAAAAAAAAAAGATTTGGGCCATTAATATCAAATTCACACAAGTTCAACTAATGCCTCTAATTCTCTAAATTTGCTTCTACAATTGTAAGTTCATTTATATATGACATGTGCACCATTATCTTCAATTCGTTTAACATATTTATGAATTGACTAGACAAATTTACAGAACCCATGTACATTGTACATTCTTAAATCTCATTTAATAAAGTTTTTTTAATTTTTAATTTTTAGTGTTGTTTCTTGACTCAATCTATGTTATTAGATGTAATAATATCCCAAGTTTATGTTATATATACTAGACGAGTACCCGCGCCTAGCGGCAGCTGTTTCTAGCGTCAAATAATTAATGATTTGTGATATTGTGGTGAGTGTTTTGTGTAGCGTTTAAAATAGAACGTGAACCGATGAAATAGTGATATTGTGGTGAGTGTTTTGTGATATTGTGGTGAGTGAATTGCAAACGGTTGTACTATACGATAATTAAAGTCTAGACAAAATTCTTAACATCTATCAAACAACATATAAAATCATTTAATGAAAATGAAAGTAAACATTACATCAGTTATAGGATAAAAACTAACAACACACGTTACTTGTTGCGTAAAAATTAACAAGGATGAGATTAATGGTGACTAAAATTAGCGTGAATATGATTAGCCCAAAATAAAATAAAAATTGGCTAATTTTGGCTATTTTGTAAAAGATTTAGGCACATTTAGCCCCCCTTTTTTTTTTTTTTTTTTTTTTTTTTTTTTTTGAAATGAGCGTATTTAGCATCTTGAAAAGTTTAATGTGCACTAACGGGCACATATTTTCTCATAATTGTAAAACATTATAATTGTTTTTGAAGAAAAACTTATAGATAATATATTTATATAGCGACAGATCGTTTTGTGTTAAAAAAAGTTTATGGGTTCTAAACGAAAAATAAAAAAAAGTTTGAAGATTTGGGGATTAAACATAACGTTTTGAAGCCCGGTTCGACCCGGGTGGTTCAACCAGTTGAACCATTCCCGTCGAAAAACGGGTCGATTTAAACCGAGTCAATATGACATGTTGGGTCAAAACGGGTCAAATTAAACAGGGTCAACCCATTGGATTTGAAGCGTACTGTGTCAACCCGGTTTTCAATATGTGTTAATAGTTTCAAATTTTTACTTTTTACTTTTTGGTTTTTCCTTTATATATAATATAGCAGGGTACCCACGCGTTGCGGCGGCGAGTACCCTGTGACTATTAACCGGAGAAATAGATCTCGATGACACCTAATTCACCAGTTTGTATCGGTTTTAACGGGTCCTCTCTAGTTTGTTTCCGGATGGCTGTTATTGGTTAGCCGAACCGATGGTGACACCGGTTTCCGGTTGAACCAGTTGGTCCGGTCCGATTTTTAAAACTATATGTACCATCAACTTGTTAGCTTGTATGAAGCTTTGTGTGTTTTATTAATTTGTATAATGTGTATAATAACATGTACTTTTCATTTTAGGGTGTTTTAAAAATAACATTAATTCGTTTGTTTAGTTATTTTATATTTAGAATTATGTTGTAGCTTGTTTAAATTGTACATTGTGAAAATTTCGTTGTACTTTTTAATAAGGGGTGTTTTAATTGGTTGTTTTTAATTTGGTAGATATGCTTTTAATTGGTTGTACAATGTGAATAAATTATTGTACTTTTAAGTAATGATGTGTTTTAATAAGAGTTTTAATTACACAAATGTATTTCTCTCTCATTTGACCATTAAACTTTTTCACTTTGACTGTTTTTCCATTTTATGTAGTATAGATTACATGTATTGCTATTAAAGACAAATAAACCATAACATAAAAACATAAAAATGTAGAGAATAATACCGTAAAGTTTTTGCATGTATAGACACAAAGAACAAAAAATAAGGAAAAAGTTGAGGCCTGTGATACTCACAATTTCCTTAAGACAGATTCGTCCTCTCCACGGTGCTTGAGAATCATGAACGTCTATCTCCCAGGATATAACAACAACGGATAACTCCGTTAGCACAAACGGGTTATCAAGGCGAACCAAAATCGTGCCATCCCTCTATTACGAACTGGATACACAAAGAATCAATAACAAAAGGAGAGGAATGAGTTATGTGTTTTCGGTGTACTTGAAATGAAAGAATAAGCGTTTAATATATAGGGAATTGGAATGGAAGAAAAGCGGTCACAATTAATTATCACAATTAATTTTACTAATGTCTTATTAATTAAAACAAAACCATAAATTAATTTTATTCTTAATTCTCATTAGTATATATGATGACAAAATCAATTGTCATTCAACACATTTGACCACATTTTCCATCAGTTTGCTTCTAAAATTACAGCTTGAATATACTTGGCTAGAATAAAGCTTTCACTCATTTCGGTCCCCAACTAAAATTATTCAAGTTCTGTCAGTGATTGCAAGTGTAGGTTCGAGCATTAATCCAAAATTATTGTCTTTACTTCTCTTTAGTCTTTTGTATATCTTACAATTTCCTTTTTATTATAAAAGAAAAGGATAAAGATAAAGTTAAAGTTAAAGTTTTAGCTTAGAGGGAAATAATTAGGAAGTTTTACCTTTTAGCTAACTTAACATAGACGACGGACATATGTTGTATATCAAATCATATATTAATCTAAGCTGAGTAAAACGGCTATATTAAAAAAAGTGCTAAAGAAAATATAGCTAAAACAAGGTATTTCGTCAGACTAGTACCATATAGAGTTTTAACATACTTATTATCTATTAGTACTACCTATCTTTCACACAACCATAATATATTCTAGGCATTACAAAAAGCACATAGAATTGAAGACCTCTTTTAGGCATTACAAACCCGACCATATGTCAACTTCATGGGGTGCTTGTCCAACTTGTGAAGTATAATACGAGGCAAGCATAAAGCCAAGCAGAATGTAGGTTAAATCCGCAACATCGACAATTAAAATAGATTTCTTCATCAATGAAGTCACCTGCATAATCATTCAAACATTGAATAGTTAACCAAAATAATAATAATAATAATAATAATAATAATAAGGCTACCAATAAATTTTTGTTGGCTGGGATAAAACCTGATCAAGACCTCGTATGTACTTTATATGTAGTATAGACATCACTTTGGTCAAGAAAAAAAAACCCCCACATATCTTCGGTACACTTGTCCAATTTTTAATAAAGTCACACGGTCTGACGTTCGCACAAGATTAAAATTGTAAATCTTATTTTTTTACTACAATGTGAACCATGGGAGCAAAAGTGGGCATTTTTTTTTGCATTCTCTCTTTTAACAATGTGTAAGCTTCTACTATCCAAAGTTACATAACGTACTAGGTTTTTGTCTTTTCCAAAATGAGTTTTCTAATAGATAAATGCATTTGATAATGTAAAGTTTGGATGTGCTCCCCGGTAGCTTCCATTTACGTACCTGGGAATTTCCGGTAAGTTCTAACATGTCGAGAATTAAAGAATGGAATCCTATTATCGAAAAGTTCAAAAAGAGATTATCGAAATGGAAAGCAAATATGCATTCTATTGGTGGTTGGTCTACCTTGATTACTTCGGTGTTAGGTTCTCTTGGAGTCTACTATCTTTCTCTTTTTCCTATGCCTAAGCAGATTAACAAGCATCTAGAATCTTTACGGTCCAATTTCGTTTGGGGTTGCACGGATGGGATCAAAAAAATTCTGTGGATCTCTTGGAATTTGGTTTTAGCTTCAAAACTGAAAGGCGGTCTTTTTATTGGTTCCCTTGAGGCTTTAAATCTTTCTCTTCTCCAAAAATGGAGATTGAGATTTTTTAATAGCCCTCAAGCTCTTTGGGTCAAAGTCATTTCAGAAATTCATGGTTCATATGGCATGGCAGTGCGTTTTTTCAACAATGTGGAAGTTCTGGTATATGGTCTAGGATTATGGGGGCAATCAACGACGTGCATGACAAAGGCATCATCCCTCATTCTTCTATTAAATGTCAAGTAAAAGACTGTTCTGCTACTAGATTTTGGAGAGATGCATGGCTTGGTGACATTCCTCTTGAGCGCCAATTTCTTTGTCTTTTTTGTCTTGAAGCAAACAAAGATTGCCTTGTCTGAGACAGGTGGCAAAATGGTTGGGTTTGGTGTCGGACGCATAATCTACATGGACGAGTTACGAGTTCTCAATCGTATTTGTTGATCTCTATGTTAGTAAATGTTAAACTTACAGAAGGTCAAGATGCATGGCAATAGAGTTTAATAGATTCGAATATCTTCATGGTTGAAGACATTCGAATTTATATTGATTCCATTTCTCTTTCAGAATTCCCGATTGAGGCAAGATGGTGTCGTTTCATTCCTAGAAAAATTAATATTCTGATTTGGCGTATCTTGAGAGATTGAATTCCTACACGATGGAATCTAAGAAGGAAAGGTTTCAAGGTTCCTTCTCTTCTCTACGCTCCTTGCAACACCTCTCCTGAGATGTTTTCACATCTTTTCTGGTCATGCAATCTCACTACTTCAGTTTGGCATCTTGTCTTCAAATGGATAGATCTTCCTCTTCTAGATTCGGACAACCTAAATGACGTCTTCGGTTGGCTTGATCACGCACACCTTAATTCAGCCTCTAATAATATTGTGCATTCTATTCTAGGTGTAGTGGTTTGGGTGTATGGCAGTTTCGTAGCAACAAAATTTTCGAGGGCAAGAAAATGCTTCAAAAGGATTTATTAGATCAAATTGTCCATGTTTCATTTTTGTAGTATTCTTCTAGAAATAGAAATTGTAAGGTTTCTCGATCCAATTGGATCTAAAACCCTTTACTTAACTTTATTTTGTAATTGCTTTTTCTAACTTTTTGCTAGTTTTAATATAATCTAGCCATTCAATAAGAAGAATAGAATAATGTGATCCAACAATGATGAATACAATTAACTAATAAAATCAATATCAATACCGAACATGGAAAAAAATGGGTAAAAAACTTTGTACGATAAAATTTGACCCGGTGTGCAAACAGTTATGCTAGTTTATATCAAATTCCTCGCCAGTTTACGAGTCTTCAAACTGTTGTTGCTATTATACTAGTACAAAAATGACTTTAAGAAATATATATAATCACAAAGCCTTGGGTCAGTCACCTTGACTTGTAGTAAACCGTTTCAATATAGGAGTTTTCATTGAAAAAATAAAGGAAATCTGATTAAAAATATGGATTTCTAGTATTGAAACTCGAGGAATTTGGAATTCAGTATGACCGGATTCGAACACGAGACTTCGGGATTGCACACATTACATATGAGAATCAGTGTTAAAATAATTAATATATAAAATGTTGTATTTAGTTATTTGATCACGAATAAAATACTTACCGAGAGTTAGTATTTAACTAGGTTTGATTAACGGTCGTTAAATAACAAGTTAAAGGACTAAAGATGAAATTAATTATTGAGAAGGTTCTAGAACCCTTTGGGTGTCTCATAACCGGTCGAATCAAAGGGTAAGGGCAATCCTACCCTAACTTAGACTCCAAGATTGTTATATTATAAGGAAATCTGATTAAAAATATGGATTTTTAGTATTGAAACTCGAGGAATTTGGAATTCAGTATGACCGGATTCGAACATGAGACTTCGGGATTGCACACATTACATATGAGAATCAATGTTAAAATAATTAATATATAAAATGTTGTATTTAGTTATTTGATCACGAATAAAACACTTACCGAGAGTTAGTATTTAACTAGGTTTGATTAACGGTCATTAAATAACAAGTTAAAGGACTAAAGATGAAATTAATGATCGAGAAGGTTCTAGAACCCTTTGAGTGTCTCATAACCGGTCGAATCAAAGGGTAAGGGCAATCGTACCCTAACTTATACTCCAAGATTGTTATAGTATAAGTACAAACCCTTTGTATTCATTCTAAGCTAATCTTGGTAACTTGCAAACCTAATTTCTCTTCTCCTCTCCTCCCTTTTGAGCTTAACCGATCGTACACCACCCTAAACCAATAGGGTTCGATTTCCTAAGCTCAAAACAAAAGTGTTATATTTGTTTGTGATCAAGAACCTAGCTTTTCTCATTGATTCACTTGTAATATGCGTGTACAAGAACGAAGGTCAAACACACTTGTGTTTGTGATTAATATGGGGTTAGACTAGGGTTTAGGTCGACACACATAAACCCTAATTTATTAGGGTCTGGGGTTTCTTGATTCTTGATACTTGTATTGCTTGAATTCGCAAAAGGTACGCATATACTTTTATATTCGGTTAATTCTTTACAAGTATTGATCTTTACTTTTGCTGCATGCTTTGATGATGCTTAGCCGTTTTATATTTTTTTTATGAATCATAAGCCCAACACTGGATAACAAGGCTGCAAATCTACGAGTTGAGGCGGATACTCATGTTGCCTCACAGTAATTATATTTTCAAGGTTTGGAAATTTGTAATTGGAGTCCATATATGAAACTTTTGGGGGTAGATTAACAAAAAAGAAATATATGGAGAAATAGCAGATGGCAAACAAAGAAGATGGAAATCAGAATTTGGCACGACATAGATCAAATGATATGAGCAAGCTTTTATAGGAATTTCTTCCCATTAAGTTGGCTTAAAGCTAAAAATTCTAAGTTCTACAAGGTAAGAATTTCATCTATTACTAACATTTAGTACTATTAGCTTTTACTTTGTTTTAAAAAAGAAAATACTCAATTACTAACTCTTAGCAGTATTAGCTTTTACTTTATTTTACTTTTCCTTTAAAAAAATAAAAGAATCAATAAGATATACAAAACAAAAAGTAAAGACAATGATTGTTTCAGATTAATGCTTGAAACTATTCACTTAGATAACTTGATATTTAGGGGAAAAAAAAAACCAATTTACATGAAGTAATAATTTAAATTTTGTGATTTGAGGTCTTGATCAGGTTCTATATCATATCCCAGCCAGCATAGTTTCATCGGTAGCCTTATTTGATCGAAGACGCGTCTTGCATGGGTAAGTGTTGTAAGGTAGCACGTGTGTTATTTTGCCAACATGGACAAAGACCGAGTCATGAAGGGCTTATTATGCCTGGTCTTAAGAGTTTATATATGCTACTGATTTATTCTTCTATGTTTTCTTTCTTTTGTGATGGTATTCGTCTTCATGATTCAACTAAATATTTATGGTTACTAATATTGGTAATCAAAGCATCTCTATATTGTGAAGGTTTATACTATAATGAAAGGCCGGTTCGAAATTGGAGACAAGGTTTATACTATAATGAAAGCGACATTGAGGTTTATAATTACTTACAAATCGACTAAGGATCTGAATGTACTCGATCGATAGCATAGATGCACTATTCTCTATTTGGTAGTTAATTTAAAACACATATTGTTTGCAAATTATCGGTTTGGCAAACACAAATAATAAGTTCTCTTTGTAATATAGACATAAAACGTTCAACTGCTCGGATTCAAGCTTGTAATGCTGAGATTTATTATTTTTGTATTGATAGGCCCGAGTGTACTATTTCATTTTGGTAATTATGGTTTATGATGTTTTGGGCATTAAATCCACCTATCTTTAACTCATCTCTAAAAATTCTCAAACTGGGAAAAATCATATGAATCGATTTTACCACTTAACCACAATGAGTATAAATAGAAAACCAAAGATAAAAACCAAATAAATTTATTTATTCTCGAGTTAAAAATAAGCAACATACAATTTTTTTTATTTATTCATTTATTTCTTTTAACAAAAAATTAGCATATACTTGACCGTGTTTTAATTCTTAAATATATGTTTTCTTTCTTTGTAAGAGTTTCTATTCATTAATGTTTTATGCTTTTATGTTTTTGTTTCTTTTGCGATTGTATTTCATTCTATTAACTAATAACTATTTGTATTAATCATTGTTACTGGTTTTTAGGATTTGATTGTACTCGATTGATAGCATGGGTGCATTAGCCACCATTTTGTAGTGAACTAAAAACACATACTATTTGCATATTATTGTTTCGCAAACACAAATTACTATTTGGTAGGATCACGGACCAAGAGCCACATGTGAATTTGCTATGACGACTTTAACACCATTATCATCCACATCATCGAGACCAGGAGGAAGAGGGACAGTACAAAAAAGGAAACCGTGGTAGCAAGAAACTTTATCTGGGCGTTCCTCCTGTGAAAATGGTTTTGTCGCCATTGTAGTATGTAGTTCTTATGAGCACAAGTGTTTTGCGAGTGCTTTTTTAAAAGTGGTTTCTTATCATCAAGGTTTACTTTCGGGTATGTATGATTAGTTACATCTTAACTCTTCATATCCCGCTCTCACATGATTGTGTCTTAGTTGTTGTTGTTGTTAAGATTCCACAATATTAAAAAAAAAGTAAAAAAAAAAATCAGAATCTTACTTATTAAAAGAAATATACTTTACTTAATAAGATCGAGAAGACATAGTAATAAATAAAAAAGTGAAAGGGAAAAATCAAAAGAAAGAAAATAAGCGTATGTCAGCTATGATGACTCGAATATGAGACCTGCCATTTGTTATAGATCAACTTTAGCCATCATGGTGAACACACTTGCAAGCTAGATTCCCGAATACAACTATTTTGATTGAGATGTTAGAATTTAAGTAAAATAAAAGTCACATATTAAAAGCCCCACATATTTTCTTTTCTCGATTACAAAAACATCAACAGGACCTAAATTGTTCATATTAAACTTTAGAAAATCTTAATCCTAATTATTTAGTGCTATTGCCTATTGATGGTACTCAATGTGTTTCAAAATACTTATTTTTTGTGCAAAAAACTTCTATTATAATCTTTGATTATATTTCCATAATTTATTAATTTCATAATTAAAGATTTGAGTTTATATTCACTACTTCATAATGTTCTTTTTCGTATGTGATTATATTTTACCCACTCATCATTTCAGCTTTCTTGTGAATATATCGATCGGGATGTAATGGGTTCTAAGTGTAGGATATGTGTTGATGGTTTTGTTGATGAGTCTTTTTGAATTTAATTACAAATGCGAGAAATGTGTATAAGTACTATGCACATCTAAATTGTGAAACATCGAGAAACGAGACCTTCATGTCTACATTATATATATAGTACATACAAGGTCTTGATCATGTTCTATCCCAGCCAGCATAAATTCATTGGTAGCCTTATTATTATTATTATTATTTTCTCACTATTCAATGTTTGAATGATTATGCAAGTGACTTCATTGATGACGAAATTAATTTTAACAGTCGATCTTGCGATTTTAACCTACATTCTGCTTGTACGTTATGCTTACCTCGTATTATACATCACAAGTTTGACAAGCACCCCATGAAGTTGTTGTAATGCCTAAAAGATAGTATGGTTGTGCGAAAGATATAGGTAGTACTAATTGATGATAAGTCTTAAATTCAGTTAAAACTAACAAAAACCCTAAAGATGATTACCTCTCTGGCGACTTTACGATTTACTATCCCTAATCCTCAATCCTTATTGGTCAAGCTCAATTACTTCTTTTCAATTGTCACATAATTGTTTATTGACAATCGTGGGTCGGTGCTTAGAAGTCATAATTCTACTTGCTATTTCTTGGATTAGTTTAGTATATCGTTTTTATTCTTGCATGTGTTACTGACCAATATTCTTGGTGTAATATTTGCATGTGAACCGACCAACAACTTATTCTGATTTGAGACTACATCAAACCCTTAATCGTTGGTGTTAAGGGTTTTACTTGATCGTTAGCTCGGGCTTCTTGCTGATTTGTGTAGCTTTAATTCCATCCTTATTACTCAATTGATATATTTGTTATTCATGGGTTGATCTATGGTTGATTATGCTTATAAACCCTAGGTCATTACTAGGGTTTAATTAATACGTAACGATTACGTGGTTTGGTTCGGGTTGTTTCTTCTTGTTTCGATTGTGTTCTTTTGGTTAGGGTTTGTTTATTGTCGTGTTGATGGAGGGTGTGCCTAACGTTGATAAGGATGCCTTAATGGATTGTAGGCAGCGTGAACCTCATGTGGAGCCGGTTCCACATAATGTAAATCCTACTGATTCTTCTTGTCAAGGGGATATGAATACCAATGAGGTTGTGAAGCCGGTTTCACAAGCGAGTATTGATGATTTGGTGTTTTGGGATGCAGGTCCTCTTGGTGTTACAAGTATTTTGAATATGCAACATTCCCCATCTACAGTTTACAGTGTCGAGGACACCACTAGGGGGCTAATCTGCCTATTGGTGATGGTATTAGTGTAGCTCCTAAAGCTGGAAGAGTACATGTTTCTCCACCTAAGGACAAATTAACCGGTGCTACGCCAATTATTCAATCTGTTGGGGTTAATACATTACCTATGTCGTTTGTTGGTGTTACGAGTGGTACGAATTCTGCTAATGAATCGACGAAGCGCAAATCAAATCTTCGTGGGTAGGAGTGTAGTAAAAAAATCTAATGGGGGTGGATCTCTCCATTCCTATGAAAGTTGTTGAGGAGGTAAACTCTAAATTTGAGAATACCCTTTATGGTTACTTCTTTGGTAAACGTATTGCTTTTCCGGTTGTTGATTATTACGTTCGTAATACATGGGCCAAGTATGGTATTCAAAAGGTTATGATGAATGCGAAGGGGTTCTTTTTCTTTAAGTTTTCCAATCATAAAGGTGTTGATGATGTGCTTGAAAACGGACCGTGGATGATTAGGAATGTGCCAATTATTCGTAAACCGTGGACTTTGAATATTGATCTGCTTAAAGAGGATTTGACTAATATTCTAGTATGGGTTAAATTCCATAATGTGCCCCTTGCTATGTTTTCTGATGATGGTCTCAGTCTTCTAGCTACTGATTGGTACTCCAAAAATGTTAGATTCTTATACTAGTCAAATGTGCTTGGAATCATGGGGCCGAAGTGGTTTCGCTAGATGCCTGATTGAAGTTAAAGCAGATCAGGTTCTTAAGGAGAGCCTCACTGTAAAGATACCATTACTTGATGGGACAGGATCTACTCGGTGGAATATGAATGGAAACCGCCTCGGTGTGATACATGTAAATTATTTGGTCATACGCTGATTGATTGTCCTAAATCTGTTCCACTTCCTACTCAGCCTAAACAGACTGTTACTGATGATTTTCAGCCTGTCACTAATAAGAATAAGGGTAGGAATGGTGGTCCAAGTGTTCCAGGTAAGGGAGGTTTTACTAAAGTGGGTCCTAAATTTAGGTATCAACCTAAAGCGCCTCCTCGTGAACCCAAGAAGGTGGATAGTGCAAAGAAGACAACCACTAATGTGGCAAGTACGAGTGGGACGAAGATTGCTACATCTAACCCTTTTGCTGCACTTAATACGACCGATTCTGATGAATCTGGCAATCCTACTGATGTAGAGGTTTCTAGTAATACAATGGAAGCAAAGGAGGTTGGGTCTATCGAGACAGGTAATGAGATACGCTTGTGAGTGATTCAATGGTAGCTAATGTGGCTGGTCCTACCCCTATTGTTGAGAAAAATGGGGAATTTAAAAGGCTTCTTATTGATGGGAAAGCTACTCTTGTTAATGATAATGGTAATCCTATTAAAAAGGTTGATTATCCGGGTTATAATAAGGATTTCCCGACTACTTTGTTTACTAAGAGGGTTAACCCATTCACTAAGGTGGGAAAGATTGTGGATTCTGATAGTGATGATGAGGAGGTTGTGAACACATTTGATAAGACGAGTAATCTATTTGGTGGTGGTCATGATCGCGAAGATGACTGTGATGACTATGGTTACGATAACTATGAAGATCAGGTTTACGATCTTCCAGGAAACTTGAATGCTTATTATGACACGTATGGTATCAAGCTCCAAGGCCTTGGTAGGAAGTAACTTTATATACATAGGAGTCTAATGTTATATTTTGAGTAGTGGTTTATTTTCTTATATAGAGAATAAGAAGTATCTTGTTATGTAAGCTTTTTGCCTATGTAACGGGCTGAGATATGGGATTCACCCATATCCTTTGTACTTAAACATTTTTTGGAGTAATATATTTACCGGGTTTTTGACCTTTTACCCAAAAAAACTCTCTATGATACCAGTCTGACAAAATACATTGTTTTTTAGCTATATTTTGTTTATTAATTTTTTTAATATAACCATTTTACTCTGCTTAGATTAGTATATGATTTGATATACTGCGACTATGTTAAGTTAGCTAAAAGCTAAAACTTCATTGCTAATTATTTCCTTATAAGCTAAGACTTTAACTTTAACTTTATCTTTTCCTGTTCTTTTATAATAAAAATAAACTGTAAGATATACAAAAGACTAAAGAGAAGTAAAGACAATAATTTGGGATTAATACTTGAACCTAGTCACTTAACGTACACTTGCAATTAAAATTTGTGATTCGTAGAAATGTTATCATAATTAAACAAGATTGAGTTATCTCACGTAAATATTTTTTAAACTGCAAAGATATATGAATATTGAAAACCAAATTAGAAGATGAAGGGCGAATCACCGACATCTGTTAACGAACCCAGATAACTAATTTAGTACTTTATACTTTCACTGTGGTTGGCCTAATAAGCACTCGAAGCATATTATATTCTTCTTTTCTTTATCATATGGTAAGTTAAATAACATCGAGGCGACTTTTGCTTTTTTTAGAAGGTTGGATTTCTCATTTCTGTACACTTTAAAAAAAAAGGTTTAATTAATTTAAAAGTAAATATTCTCTATGATTATATAAAGAAAGGAATACAACTCCATGAGGCTTTCTTTGAATGCTATCATATAGAATTATAACATAAATGTTTAGTTCGATACAATCATTAAGCTCTTCAAGGTAAGAATATGTATTCTTTCTTTTTTGCCCTTTATTCCACATATACTTGTGTCTACAAGGTAAGGAATGTTTAATACTTTATTAAGTTGACGCTACCGTGTTCCAAGGATATAAAAAGGTTGGTGAAAGATATGTTAATGGCTCAAAATTAAGCAACAAAAACATACAAATTAGCAAGGAATTAACGTACACCAGTATGTATGTTAGATTTAAATAGTAAGTATTTGAATTTAGGTATGTAAACGAGTCGAGCTTTTGTCAAGTAACTCGACCTCGTTCGAATCGTACTTTATTGAGAGTCTTGCTCGAGCCCGGAAAAGTGAGCTCGAAATGTTTATCGAGCCGAACACGAGCTTATATGTACTCGACTTGAGTAATTGTCGAGCTTTTACGTGCTTGTATGTAAATACGCTAAAAGTAAATACTTTATTTATGGATGTATCGAGCTTTTCGTGTTGAGTTCGAGGTAGAACCAACTGGTATCAAGCCTTTTTGACACAACTGGTAGAGAATATTTGACTTTAAATTAATTAAGCTTTTTTTTAAGTTGTCTCGATGTTATTTAACTTATCATATGATAAAGAAAAGGAGAACATAATATGCTTTCAGTGCTTATTAGGCCAACCTCGGTGGAAGTATCAAGTATTTAATTAGTTCTCTGAGCTCGTTAATAATATGCTGGTGATTCACCCATGAACTTCTATTTTGGTTTAAAATACTTCATATATCTTTGCACTTTCAAATATAAGTACTTGAGATAGATCAATCTTGTTTAATAACAAAAAAACATGGGGCGTTGCTTTTGTATATCATACATTTTCTTTATATTAAAAAAAGAAAAAGATAAAGATAAAATTAAAGTAAAAGCTAATTAAAGGCAAAAGAGAAATATATACTCATTCAGTAGTCATTCGTTTGAAAAATCCATTTTTTATTCAAACTTTAAATCTTTGAATAAGTCATGCATGCATTTAGTTATTCATTCAAAGTTAGAGGGCACGAATCTTTAGATGCATGGTTTGTTCAAATTTAAGGAAACTATTTAGTTGCATGATAATCGATGAAGATTTCTAGATGTAAAAAAAAAAAATAAAAAAAATAAAGTCATTTTCGTTTGTAATGGTCTAAGCGGTTATTGTATTCTGACCATCAAACAAACAGGGTTTAAAAAGTCCTTATCTAAGTCACCAATCAGATCATATAAGCAACAATAAAGCAGTTAGCAGATAAGCATCTCGTATGACTTTTGAAAGGCTAATTTTGACCTTTTGGATGACTAATAAGCAATTTCGGATTAATACTCGAACCTAGTTAGTCACTTAGATAACGGGATATTAAAGGAGCAAAAAAACCAAGTAACGTACACCTGCAATTATAATTTGTGATTTGTATCAATGCTATCAGGATACAATCAATATTCTTTTCTTATAAAACAAGATTCTCATGCACATATTTTTGAAACCGCAAAGTATTAAGTGTATATATTATTAAAGAACCCAAAGAACTAGTAATAAAATACTTTATACTTCCGCTGTAGTTAGCCTAATAAGCACTCAAAGATATCATGTTATCCTTTTCTTTATCATATGGTAAGTTAAATTACATCGAATCAAACTTTTACTTTTTTTATGAGGTCGAATTTCTGTACACTTTAAAAAAGAAAGCTATCATATCGATACAATTCCATGAGACTTTCTTCAAATGTTATCATATCGAATGCTAAGATAAATGTTTAGTCCTGTATTAAGGTACTACATTTCTTTCGGGCAAACAATATCTTTCAGGAATTACACCAAACTCTTTGAAGACCTCTTTAAGATAACATATAACACCCACAAAACACAAATAAGAAAAAGCAAAAACTTAAATATGAATAGATTTATTGAAAATATGAATCATGAAAATCATAGACTTATTGAAAACAAAATATGAAAAAGCAAAAAGTCCATTGAGGAAGCAAATATTACAAAAGCTTAGACCAAGCTATTAAATTCGAGACATTACTTAAAAAACACATTACAATCTCTTAAAACAATAGTAATAATGGATTGCGAGCTAGCAACTCTGACACTTAATGATTATTTCTTTTATCACGCTTCTATGACATATTGAGCATTTCCCATCGGCGTCAAACCCTATAGCAAGTGATACAGAGTGCTCGTGACCTTTGATATTATAAATTCCCCCAAACTTAATATTCAAATACTTATAAAGGCTTATGGAGCTGTATTTGGCGGCTTCGAAGTTAACTATTACTGGAGCACAACGAGTATGTATAGAGTAGGCACACACATGGCAATGATAAAACCACAGAGTTGGGATAAGCTTTTGCTCACAAACTTCACAAAAGTATTCACTCTTATGGTTCTCTACCGGACCATATGTCAACCTCATGGGGTGCTTGTCCAAGTTGTGACGTATAGTACGAGGCAAGAATAAAGCACAACCAGAATGGAGGTAAAAATCACAAGATCGACAAATAAAAGAAATACCATAAAAGTTGCCGTCTGCAACGCATGGCACGTATGCTACCTTACATCGTGAAAGAATGTGATCGGGGTGAGCTTCATGTGTAATTTCATCGGGGATGAATCCACAGTTAACATCAATGTAGTATTCACATTTGGTGCACCCGTAAGCGAACCCGTTGCACTCTAATTTGCAAATTTTACAGCGGAAAATGCCAAATATATTATTCAAAACTTTTGGAAGGAAGGTGAGAGTGTGTGTGTGACCTGGGTGATTTGGCAATTCAGCAGGTAAACGAGTGCACCACTCATGAAGTACAAAGTCGCAACATTGGTCTTCGCTGGAACATTTGTAAAAGGGCACATCCATGATTGGTCTCACGCACCCGTTGCATAATAGCTCAATCCTTTTCATTGGGACGTGACATGATAATGAACTAATTACGCCGCTTGAAGAGGTTGCACCTTTACTGTCATAGGTTTGTGTGCCTACCAGACTTAGCACATGCTGATGATTGATGTGGTTCATGTTCCTTTCACTTGTAGATCCCAATTCTTCGGAAAACCGATGTTTTAGTATGCTGTATGTTTGATCGGGGAATGGGAGATTGAGAAGATTAGGATGATCAGCATCTTTAAAATTTTTGGTAGTTTTGCCTATACCTGCAGATATATTGAAAATGGGTTAAATATTAAGATGTTGGTACATATCAATCAAAATTCCACACAATCAATAGAAGCATGAGATATTTAGTAAATTTATTTGAAAATTGCGTACGTTCCTAATTAAGTGCTCATTGCTATAAACGATTATAATATACATATGGAATTATTAAAGTATTCGTAGAAGAGATTTATATGTATTTTAATTATTACCTGCAGACAGGAAGATAGACATGAAGGGCTCATTTCTTGATGTTGCGCAATTTAGATGCACATAGTACCTGCAACTTTCACATTTATAACTCCAAAGATATTTAGGATCGAAAGGCGCACTACATATCCTGCATTTACCAGATGTAATATCTTGGGAGGAATAAGAAATGATGAGTGGGTGAGTATGTTGAATGTGTAATTTTCTGGGGAGGAATGCACAATCAATATGGATGGTGTGGTGAAAACATGTGGTACAATTATAGAAGATGCCCATATGTTTCTTACCACAGGCATCACAAGTACAAAGAATTGGTTGAGACATAACAATAATTAGTGGGTGCGGGTGACTTGGATGATATATGATATGATTTTCTCTTCCAATCATGGCGCATTTTACATGTACCATGCTAAGAAAACTTGGACAAATTGAACAACCATAACACAAGTTATCAGAACCAACGTTATCAGGCCCCTGTCTATAACATACACTACAATAGGAATACCGATACCGATTATCCCACGTCTCAAGGGTAAGCGTATGACTTGGATCATGGGATTTTACTACTAGCGCAGCAGGAAGCTTTGCACAGAGTGTGTGGAGCGCATAATCACATGAATCAGTACACTTGTAGTAATACCTATGGTACACGTTGATATCTTTGTGACACTGATTACATGTATGATTGTAATCCCATTGTATAACCCTATCCTCCTCCTCGTCATCACTAAATTCTACATAGTCTGGATAACGAGGCTGCAAATCTACAAGTTGAAGCGGATGCTCATGTTGCCTCGCTGTAATTATTTTTTCAAGGTGTGGAAATTTGGAATTGGAGTCCATATATGAAACTGGGGGAGATTAACAAAAAAGAAATATATGGACGGATATTAGGTGGCAGACAAAGAAGATGGAAATGAGAATTGGGTACAACAGATTGAATGATATGAGCTAGCTTTTATAGGAATTTCATCCCCATTAAGTTAGCATAAAGCTAAAAATTCTAAGTTTGGTCTACAAGGCAAGAATATGTATACTTTCTCTTTTTTCCTTTATTCCACATATACTTGTGTCTAGAAGGTAAGGAATGTTTAATACTTTATTAAGTTAACATTTAGCAGTATTAAGTATTAGCTTCTGCTTTTACTTTAGTTTACTTTTCCTTTTGGCAAACATAAATTACTATTTGGTAAGATGACGGACCAAGAGCCATAGGTGAATGTGTTATGATGACTTTAACACCATTATCATCCTGATCATCGAGACCAGGAGGGACGGTACAACAAGGGAAACCGGGGTAGCAATAAACTCTATCTGGACGTTCATCCTATGGAAATGGTTTTGTCGCCATTGTAGTACGTAGTTCTTAAAAGCACAAGTGTTCAGCAAATGTCTTTCTTTAAACGATTTCTTATCATCAGGTTTACTTTCGGGTATATATGATTACTTACATCTTAACTCTTCATATCCCGCTCCCACATGATTATGTATTAGTTGATGTTGTTTAGATTCAACAATATAAAAAATCCAGAATCTTACTATATGACAGAAATATACTTTAGTTAATAAGTTGGAGAAGACATAGTAATAAATAAAAAGGAAAAGGGAAAAATCAAAAGAAAGAAAAGAAATCGAACAATCTTTAGCTTTTACTTTAGGAATTCTGGACTCATTTCAAGAATATGCTACGATTATGGAGTAAACCTTTTGACCAAGAACTTTCTTCCTGTCACCAACAATGGGGCCTGGAGCAGGCATCGGACTCATGGCCATTGGTGGCAGACTGGATTCATAGCAACATGTATACACACCACCGGTACAATATGCAATGCCTTCAACATCCACCGCGATCGTGCCCATAAAGAAAATCATCAAACTGATCACAACCATCTTCATTTGCTACATATTTACTAATTACACGACATATTGTCTTGAACTTAGCGTAAAGTATTTATGTTTCCTTTAATGGACAATAATTAAAGTTAATCAGTTTTACCAGTGGGTATTTTACATGATATTGTTTTCGTAATAGTGACATACCTACCCCGTTGACGAACTCCGTAAGCTGTGGTTGTATTTTGAGAAAGAGAAAATTTTGTGGTATATACTTACATAAGATATATATATTTACAAGTTTTATTGTTTTTGTGACTAAGTGATCAATGGATATTTTGAATTCTTTTTTTATTAATAATACCCTCCACGATTATTCGTTTACTTCTACCAACACTAGTCAAACTACTAAAAGAAATACCCGTGCTAGCGCCACCTACAACTTCCGTAACGTATAACATGGCCACCACACATATGTACAACGATACTTAGGTCAGACGGTGGTTACCGGTACTCAGGCTACGGACGAGGTCCGGGGTAACAACCACTGTCCTTCTTTCAAGAACCAGTTTTCCAAATGAGGTATTAGCATCGTATAAGAACTTTACTCAGGTCTTAAGGATTTCATTTTCGATTTCTAACAAGCTAAAGAAAAGAAAGAAAACTAAAAAGGGAAAAGGAAAAATAAATAATGATACAGAAGAGGTTGAATAATTGATTTCATATAAAGACAGTATATCATTCTAAGACCTAAAAAATATAACAACTTAGATTTGTTGTAGTTGATTATGTATTAGTACACCCTCGCCCTATACTTCTCAATTCTACATTCATTAGTATATATGGGCTTTCATTTGGACTACTATTCTTTAGCAAATTTCTTTCTGTAAACGACTTGTGAACACGAAAATTCTTGATGCATGATGTTACCGCTGTTTTGGTAAAGGTATCCTACTTGCAGGTCTATC